>VDFB02030017.1:0-46037 GCA_007258455.2 Sequoia sempervirens | reverse complement strand
TTAGGAGAATACAATAGTGAGGTCTTCAATGCACTGCTTCGAAGAAACTGATTACAGGTTAGTCATCAATCTCCACCATCGCCCCTCCAGGGTGGTACACTAGATTCTGAATGGAAGTGTGCTACTCCATGCCAAAAATTAGCTCAACATTGTTCACCTTGAGGAGGAATGAGCTAACAGGCCTCACCCATTGGTGATGTCACTCCAAAGTCATTGTTTGAAAGCTAGAAAGCAAAGGTAGCCAGGGCACCAATTCAACATTATCAATGTGTCAAAATAGGTCCATGGCTTAAGGTATGATAAGGCCCTGGACCACCATGAAAATGACCTCCTTGAGCCCTATCAGGTAGTCCTTACAAAACATAGTATTGTAGAACTATACCACCCATGTCTTACAAATTTTTTACTCCAACAAGGAGGTGACAAACCATGAGATAACATTCATGTTGGCATGATAGTAATTCAAATATGTGACAAATTCCCTCCTTATCACCCACTTAAATGTGATAATGGTCAAGGGGCACTTAGTTTTTAGAAGCCGCTTGATCCTATCATCAATGATCTCCCCCATAAAGGCTACCTGGTTCTTCTGACTCAAAAGCCTGATCAGAGCACCCATACCTTTCAGAATGTAAAATAAAGAACTTGCAAACATGATAAGTATTTTTTGCAAGGTGATCATTCTATTTATAGGAAAATTTATGCTGAAAAGTTCTCGAACAAAAATATTTTATCTATAGGAACGACAATGAGAAATACAAGTTGGTGATGAGAACAAAAGGGAAAATTGTATGTAGGGGATTTTGCAAGCCTTTTGATAATTACTGCAGGTGTTGGAATTAATGACCAAATATATGGCTTTTTTTTCATATGTTTCACCACCTTTGTAATTTCTAGCCAAATTTTTGGTGTGAAAAGACCGTTTTAAGTGTCACCTCATGCTTATTTAATGAAAAATTATTTTCCAATTACGTCTCTCGTTTCTCAAGAATGTCCTCTAAAAATGGTGTAAGGAATGTACTCAATTCCCTTCCCAAAGTGGAGGTTGCACTTCCTGAGAAGGCAGACATTTATTGCACATGTATCACCTTTGATGGCAGCACTCAAAGGGTTAGTTATGATGGCCATACATTCACTCCATACACATTAGATGAAAATTGAATAGCCAAAGCAAAAAAATTGTGTCATCTCTCTGGCAAGGGTAAAGATTCTCTAGTGCAGAAGTTGTTGGAACACAACAATCTACTGAGAGGGGGGTGAATGAGTAGATCTATTAAAATTTAGCCCTTAGCCAACTATGTAGATTAATTCCTTTTATACTTTTATTTGCAGATCAAAGTTTAATTTGTAGAAACACATATATGTACAAAAAGCATCACACAACATAGAATATATGTAGAAAACCCAAAATGGGAAAAACTATGATGAGAAATGTTGCTAGGAGCTACTATCCTAATCTAGCCTCGTAATTAAATGTTCAATTACAATTTTTAAGGGAACCAACCCTAAGGAGACACCAATCCCTTGATTTTAGGATCACCCACTCCCTAAATTGAGCAACTACCCAATTATCTAATGGAAACCACCAATCAGATTTACAACTCAGGATATTACAATTTTGGTATAGCTCAATGTTGCACTTATTTTACAACTTCTCAACACTTTGTTGAACTCTCTACACCTCAATATTTTGTTATGCACCTCTTTCTTTTTTTCCTCTAGAATGCTAACCCTGATAAGGATCTCTAATTTTTTTTTGGGTTCTACTCATCCAAAATTATTGCATTCTCTATTTGCTACTTGGCTCTCTCACTCTCACTACTGCATCATGCACACACCTACCCTTAGAAAATTTTCTAATTAACTTCTTTTTACTCAACCTTACCAAGTTGTAATTACTGCCTCGAGCTTTGCATGACCATCCAATAGATTTGGAAGCTTTTGTTATGGTTTTCCTATTATCTTCTTCAAGAAGCTACCTGTTCATTGAGCCACATGCCATCAAATCAAATTTTGGTTCATTATATTTTACTAAGTATGGTGATTTGTAAAACCCTAATCATAATATGTATTAAATTCATTTCCTTGTTTTATCGATTTGATTTTGATCTTTGTCACCTTGATAATCCATGTCACCACTCTATAAATCAAATCATTAATCAAATGATCACTAGAGCATTAGAACCAATTAATTTAGTTCATTGTGTCAACTACTAGACCTAACCTGCATTCATACAAACTAGCCATTGAGAAACTTCTTCTTTGAATCTAGGTTTTTTATCTCCTATCTTTGCACCATGATCCATTATCTCTCTTTCAATCTTGACATCTTTAAAAAATCACTATCATATTTATCTCCTTCAAACTATCACCATCGATCTTTCATCTCTTTGTGCATGTCCATCACGTCTTCATAATGTATCACTACCTTTTCTAGGGAATTCAGCTTCATTCTTCTGATGTGAAGAGGTGCGGCGATATCCATTTGATTTCCTTCACTCAATCTTTTCCATTTACTTCTCATCACATCTACTTCACCTATTGCAACTTTTTTTGCGAGCAAAGAGAAGTTATTGTGATGCAAAGGGACCACACGATGCAATAGAAATTTTCCATCTGTCATATTGGATGTCTATCTACCTTTTCGCTCCATCACATATTTGAAAAGTAGAGCCACCAACTATCTCCATCATAGCCCTTTAGTATATCAATGAAGGATTCTTGTCTCAAAGGTGTATAAATGTGATGCACTAACACCATGCATGCAATAGTGTTCTACCACCTATCCTAGCTATCATCATACTCCACTAACTCCTATCATAGATCACTCATCACTAAACACCTCCTTTTTTTTCTTCATAATAGCGATGCAAAGTAGTTGAGTGATATCTTGCCACATGTCCATGATGTCATGCTCCATTAGTAGATTTTTTCATTAACTAGTCCTACCGAACATGTGGCTTTAGCCTACTATCTTGTTGAGCTAAAATCAAACCCACAACACATGCTACGAGTTGGCGAGCACTATTTTATTTGAAAAAAATGGTCTTAGTTGTTGATTGCATATCACTAAATGCTTCAATCAAAGTAGACACAAATCATGATGCACATAACACATGTGATATCTATTGGATCTTTCATGCTTTGATCTTCACCATTGAAAAACTTCATCGCATATCACACAAACAAAGGTAGAGTTAAAATTTGAAATGTGATGTGAAGGATGTGTTTGATATCCATCTAATCTTCAACCATGAATGTGCACTATTGGATCTTTGTTACGGGAACGTCGCACATCACGGTTAAGGCTTTGGTCATGAGAATGCAAACAATGATGTGATGGGTTTGTGTGATGCACATAAACTATCAACTTGAAGCGCTAGGGCAAGGGGGCCAGTCACTCAACGAATTCAATGGCTTAAGTGATAACTTAAGCAACCAAAAACCACCAATAGACAATCAACATCAAAATAGAAATACTATTCAATGCCATGACTATAAACCTTAGGGTTTATCCGTAAAACCTTATTTCTATCTCAAAGTAGAAATAATTCCTTTCTAAGAGCACTACTTGTCATCAACAACTACAAATCACATCTCTAAGAAGCTCTCAAAAAACCCATGTCAAATATGGTCATAGATTTATCTTCAGATACCTAGAAGCAACCTTTGTAGTTTCATGACAACATTGCAACTCTTTAAGAAACTTTGCAACATTTGCACAACATGCTCTTCTTTCCATCAACCTTCACCAATTCTTCTAGAACCAAATCCACTACATTTCTAATCTCTCCTTTGACATCAATGACACTTTTGACATCAATGACAACCAAATTTCCAATAGAAGGGAGTTCTTGCAAAAATTATTTTGAAAACCATGAAGAAAATGGAAATTGAAGCTTCATCCTCTAATAGGGGCACTGAAATCCATTTTTCTTAGCCAGGCTATGCCAATATCTTTAGAGATGTTTCCTATGCCAAGGCACAGACGCTGAAGGAATTTTTTTTTCCTTACACCAGGTTCTTAAATCCTCCTAATCACATCAAACAAGAATTGATCAAAGACTTCACAACAATATCTTTGATCCAAGGCTACACACCAACCCTAAAAGTCCACGAGAGGGATCCCTATAGAGAAGAGCTAGAAAATTGAAAGTTGGGAATGTTGAGAATCTTGGAGTAAGGCTCTGGAATTATGGCCTGCCTCAGTATATGTTGCCATTCACACACCCATGCCTTGAGTTAGTAGATATTTATGCGGAGAAGCTAAACAAGGACACTAGGGTCATGAATGACAAAAAGTTGAAGATCGCCATTAGTGTGGAGGCCATCAAGGATATGTTATGCATCCCCTATAACCTGGTGGTTGAGGCCTTCTCAAAGATGGAGATGGAGGATTTATGGTGCACAAGAAGGACCACCATACTCATTTCTTTTGAAGAATGTGGTTTCTCATGATCACACTCATCATAATTGGTTGTGTAATTTGTGTCATCTTCTTTACTAGAAGTTGTGGATTTAGATGATCATGATGATTCTACTATATGTTGTGTTCATAATACTACCATTTATTTTTCCTTTTTTGATTTTTTTGTTGTGATTTTATATTCTCCCTTAAATGCAGGTGTGAAATATAATGAACCCCTAATCATCTTCCAATAGTTTTGTGATTGATGAAAAACATGTCTCTTTATCTTCTTCTTGCACTAGTTCCACTTTTGAAGTTGGTATCAATTTTCTCAAAGGACTTTTCATTCCTTTTTTAGTTTGCAAACAACTTTCTAATTATAGGTCAGCTTTGATTGTGTATCTTATTTTTATGTGTATTTCATTAAATGATGAAGCATTCAAGGGACTCCATTCATTACATGAATCCATGGTCTACCCAAGAGAAGATTATATGAAAGATCATTGGGAATGACATGGATAGGAGTTTGTAATGTAACCCTACCAACTTTTATAGGTAATGCTATCACACCAAGCAGTTTCTTTCCCACGTTATCTAAACCATTGATAAATAGAGAATATGGTTGAATTTTAGTCTTTTCCTCCCCAATTTTATCCAAAATATTTACACTACAAATGTTGAGTTCTCAACCATTATCAATGAGAGTACACTTAATTCCAAATGTGTTAATGTTGGCCACTATCATCAAAGCCTCATTTTGTTTTCGTATTTCCAATGGAGGTAGTTCATCTTGATGAAAAATAATATCTACATTAACCAAGTTCATACCTTGAATTAGGGATGCTACATCATTTATTTATGCACTAGGAGGGACCACAACTTATTGTAAATAATTTTGGATCATGCCATGGTAAAAGAGGTGATGCTTGAATCAAATCCCACAAGGATATCTTAGCGAGAGTGTTGTGAAGTTGTTCTACAAGTTCATATTCTTTACCACTATGCTAATAGATATTAGTCATGGTTATGAGGTATGGTTGAGGAAACGGAATGGATGTTGGATTTTTTCTTGGTTGATTATTTTTTCTAGTGTTATATGTATGAGAAACAATATGATAACTTGGTTGTTGTGAGACATTGTGACTAGTGAGCTTTTTTGCAAAACTTAGGATATGGCTAGGAGGTTTAGGAGGTCCTATAATGAGAAGTGGCTTTGGAGGTCCAATAACTAAAGTACTCTTAGGAGGTTCAAAAGGAATCTTAGGTGTCCCAATTATTAGAGGAAACTTGGAAGGTCTAAAAGGAGTATTTGGAGGTCCAATAATCAAGGGAGATCTAGTGGTCAATTGTGTGTTCATAACCTTAGTGGATTTGAATTATTTTTGATGATCATCTATCGAGGGGGTATCTATTGTCACCTTATCATCTTCATCTAAGAAATATACTTTACTATCATTTAAAAGACATGTATCTATGATATCATCATCTTGCATCATAATATCTTCACAAGTAGGAGAGATTTGAGGAGAGGAGAAAACAATATTTTCATGACTTTCAATGGTTGGATCTTCCAACACCAAGATACCTTTGTCACAAGTAAGAGAGGTATTTAGAGAATAACACTTATGATTGTCATGATTATCAAGGATCATATTATCTTCCACCAAACTAACCTCACACATAGGAGACATAGTGGGAGAGGGATCAATTAAAAATAAGAAAAGATGGGAAATAGCTTCATATTTGTTCCCATTGGTAAACCAAACCAATCACCATGTGAGAGTCAAGGTTGTGTTCATCAATATCAAGTTTGTGTTGGATAAGGGTTACTCCAAGCTTTACGTCGAGGGGGATTTACTTAATATATTTAACTACCTACTTGGCATTCAGAATCTAAGCTAGACAATTGATCAGTTGATTGAGTATGATATAATGATGCTTAGATCCTTTGAGGAAACTCATGTCACACATATCTATAGAGAGGGCAACTCATTGGTGGATTTCTTTGCTAATGAGGCTATCAGAATTAATGATTTTTAAGGCATGGGAGGAGTACTCCCTCCTTCTCCAGGATGCCAAGTTTTTATTATGAAATGATGGCTATGGTTTAACTCATTCTCTAGATTGTTAATACCATTAATGCTTGCATTCTCATTGCACACTTTCTAAGTGTTTTTTTTCTTGTTTTCTTTTTAATGTTTATCTCTTTCCTGGGGTTTCATTTTATGGTGAATCTGATCATGGTGGTGACCGGAGGAGGATCGAGCCTCGTTATTGTGCAAGATGGAGAAAGAATCATAAAATTTGGAGGATTTTAGAGCATGGTAATTTCATGCCTTTTTTGGAAAGGCTACATGGCCATGATCATAAGGATTTGACGGATTTTGTCAGCTATTGGCATGATCAAAGATTTGATGCAGTCAAAGACCAAGACCCAAAATCGAGGTGTTGTTCTTCATAGCCACCACACCAATATATTATCCACCCAACACAATGAAAATGATTCTCATAGGGAAATAAACAAACCCATAAATTTTTGAAATAGAAATCATCAATCTTGCATATAAGTGTACTGAAAACTATTAACAAATCACATTTCAAAAATTATTTTGATTGGAAAAACAAATTCCATTTCTTCTAAAAACTTGGGTAATAGAAGATCCCACCTTCATCTACAAGAAAACATGTGATTTAATTTTTTTCCACCAATGCAACCATGCTAAAAATCAAGTTGAAACCCTAGAAAAACCCTTTCTAAACATTGGTGTTTGATCCCTTCCAACAACCTTTAAACTTTCATCTTTTTTTCCCAATTTAATTCAAACCTCAACCAGGAAATATTTCTCAGCCTTAGGAATTGAAGCTATTGAACTTGTAACCAAAGATAAATATCACACACATATGCTTCAATTAATTCAATAAATCTGATTTTTATATTAAATGGGAAGCTCTAGCAATAATGAATGCTATAGGAAATCAACAAGCAATCCAAGATTCAATCCTACATGAATGAATTCCTTTTCAGCACAACAAAATTTCACTCCTACAAGAAATAATTCCTTCAACTATTACAAATCAGATTTAGAGCAACAAAAATCTGCTACAAACAATGTCAAATCAGCCTCAAACCTTCCTCTATTCCTCTTTGGATGCCATGGGTGTGCCTCTAAAAATTTTCCTTCATTCCTTCCATGTTTTCCTTCAAAATTTTCCTGTTCAATACCCTCATTCCCTAGGCATTGGATTTTTCTCTACAACCACAACCTTTAGGAAAGATTCTCCTTTTCCTACTGTTATTCCTTGCCTTCAATATTTTTAATGTCTTTGCTAAAAATTCTCTCCATCATCCTGCATTCCACTACCTCCAAAACTTGCACCTAGAAGATTCTAGCACTAATGGAAAATAATTTCAAACTCACGGGAGTTACAAAGGAGCCCAAATTGGAAAATTCATGCTTAGGCGTTGGATTTTTTCGTCCTCCAATTTGGTGAGGAAAAATTCATTTTATGAGCCATAAAACACATAATAATAAAACCTTTGGTGTCATATATCCAATAGGCATTAGAATTTAGTTTTTAATATCGTGGAAATGTGTGAAATGTGCCCCGAAATCAAGCCTGAAAAAAAAAATCACTACAAAATTAAATGAAGAAAAATGCAACTTTTTTTGTGTGATGCAAGATTGCCTATACACCCGAATGCTCCTACATCAGACAACTTGGGGAAGAGAAATTTTCCGTGAGTGAGAACTCTTGAACATTTGAAGGTATTGTGTTTGTTTGTCATCCACCTCTCTTCCTTATCTACTTGATTTTTCTTGTTCACCTTGTTCTGAAACTTCTTGTCTCACCCTTCCTTCATCTTTCCCCTCTTTCTTCCTCTCATGTAATTCATCTTTCTGCACCAAGGTTCATCCTCCCACTTCCCTTTATCATTCTTCACTTCTACATATAAATCGACACTAACAAAATCATAGAGGTCAATAAATTCACTTAGCACATTCCCTTCACCTATTCATTCTTCACTTCCTTCATCGTCTATTTTTTTCCTCCTTTCTTGCTACAACATCTTCTTTATTATCCTTATAGCCTTATATTTTAACCATATCACTTACATACAAATTAAATTCATCAAAAAATTCACAAGATGCAAATTTTACCTCATCTTTCAATGCCACAAATTTTGCTTTACCCATTGTCAATGCAAGCCACTCCTTTTCAACTATTGCAATCTACATTAATAAGTCACCTACTTCTTTATTTTCTGTTGCTCCTTCACCTCTTTCACTTAAATTTTTTTGTATGCATTCTTCTTCACATTGCTGCCCCAAATTCTGAATCGTCTCTACATCCTCATGAAGAACAAACTTCATTGCAACTTGACTATTCTCTATCTCTACAACTTCACCTTCTTCTTTTATGACAATACTATTCCTTACACTCATTTTTGTATCAAAAATTTCATTAAATTCCTTTGCAAGTAATATAACATCAAACTCATTTTCACAAATATCACAAGAATAACCTTTTACATGTGTGTTTTCTTTCTTTTCTACTGTTGTACCAATTTTTTCTTCTCAACTATATGTTGCAATCTTGTTACTCTCTTTTTCTACCTCCTCCATTGCACTCAAATGTGTCATTTTATTCAATATATTTATGTATTTCCAAGGATAAATTTCTTCCCCAACTTCACAGTCACTTACTTCAACATGTTCCTCTATCTTTTCTTCACACAAATCAACATCAATATCTTTAAACAGTACCTCTTTTCAGCTACAAATTCATTCTTATCTTCTTTATTATCCTCTTGCATGAGGATCCCTTCCTTTTCAGTGCCATATGCATGACACTCCATTGTATCCTTTTCTTCACCTGCATCCAAAATAGTGTTAGCACATAAAATAGGGAGTTTATCTCTTCCCACCTTCATTTCCCCTGTTACCTCTCAAAATAAATCTTCTATTTTCTTTTTATCCTCTCTTTTTTCTCCATTCCTTATTTATGATTCTTTTTTTTTCTTTCTTTTCTTTAACCACAATCGTGTGGGCTGATCCCACATGTTCCTCTTCCATGTCACTTTCATCATAGGGTTGAAACTCTTTGTTTTCTCTTTGTTCTTTTTTGTTGTCCTCTTTGTCAAATCTTTATTTTCATTTGTCTTCTCTTCACCTGCATATACAAATTGACTTGCAAATACATTTTTGTTATAAAAATAATGGAACTCCTTCATGCGCATATATTCCTCTTCAACCTTCTTATCTATTTCCACTTCTACTACTATAATTTCATTCTTCTTTTTTTCAATCACAAATTTATTAGGAAATTCATATCTTTCCAAGGCTTCCACTCTAGCCTCAATCTTCTATAATTCTTTGAAAGCCCACTTTGTAAACCTCTTTTCTTTCCACTCTTCCATTGGTAAAATCCTCACAAGTTTTCTCATGATCCATCTTTTCCTCTTCTTCAAATACATCTTCAGAGACTCACAAGTCCCTCTGCAGTTACAAGTCCTCCTTGGAACAATCTCTCACACTTTAGGGTATCAACCCTCTGCACTCATAGGTCCTCCTTACAACAAACTCACTCTTGCTTATCCTCTACCCAATAGATGGTTTATGGAAGACACACCTCTCTCTTGTGCACCTTCTACCCAAACTTAACCTCTAATGGAGGATAACATCTACAAACTTATTTCAACTCTTCTTACCAATCAACTACTGCAACACTTCCCAACCAATCTTCCTGCTCTGATACCATTTAATGCAATTGAAGACCAAGACCCCATTTGATGCAGTCGAAGACCAAGACCTCGAATCGAGGTGTTGTTCTTCGTAGCCACCACACTAATATCTCATCTACCCAACACAATGAAAATGATTCTCACAGGGAAATAAAAAAAACCATAAAGTTTTGAAATAGAAATAATCAATCTTGCATATAAGTGCATTAAATACTATTAATAGACCACATTTTGGGAATTATTTTTATTGTACAAAAAAATTTCATTTCTTCTAAAAACTTGGGTAATAGAAGCTCCCACCTTCATCTACAAGAAAACATGCGATTCAAACAAATTTCACCAATGCAACCATGCTAAAAATCAAGATGAAAATCCAAAAAAAACATTTCATAACATTGGTATTGGATCCCTTTCAACAACCTTTAAACTTTCATATTTTTTCCCAATTTATTTCAAACCTCAACCAGGAAATATTTCTTAACCTTAGGAATTGAAACTATTGAACTTGTAACCAAGGATCAATATCACACACATATGCTTCAATTAATTCAATAAATCTGATTTTTATATTAAATGAGAAGGTCTAGCAATAATGAATGCTACAATAAATCAACAAGCATGCCAAGATTCAATCCTACATTAATGAATGCATTTCCAACACAACAAAATTTCACTCCTACAAGAAAGAATGTCTTCAACTATTACAAATCAGATTTAGAGCAATAAAAATCTGCTATATGAAATGTCAAATCAGCCTCAAATCTTCCTCTATTCCTCTTTGGATGCCATGGGTGTGCCTATAAAAAATTTCCTTGGCATTGGATTCTTCTCTACAACCACAACCTTTAGGAAAGATTCTCCTTTTCTTGTTGTTATTCCTTGCCTGCAAGATTTTTAATGTCTTTGCTAAAAATTCTCTCCATCATCCTGCATTCCACTACCTCCAACACTTGCACCTAGAAGATTCCAGCACTAGTGGTAAATAATTTCAAACTCACGAGAATTACAAAGGATCCCAAATTGGAAAATTCATGTATGCACATTGGAAATTTTCATCCTCTAATTTGGTGAGGAAAAAGTCATTTTATGAGCCACAAAACACATACAAATCAAGCCTTTGGTGTCATATATCTAATATAAATTAGAAATTAGTTTTTAATTTGTTGGAAATGTGTGAAATGTGCCTGAAATCAAGCCTGAAAAAAAATCACTACAAAATTAAATGAAGAAATATGCAACTTTTTTTGTGGGATGCAAGATTTCCTATGCACCCGAATGATCCTGCATCAAGATTATAGGTAAGGGGAATGGATTCTGGGATTAATGAGGAGTTTATCACTCCCATTACTAGTTTTCCATTGGTGGGTCATAAATTTTTCAAGTAGAGGAAGAGTAATGAGGACACCATGGAATAGTTCTTCAAAGATGTTGAACAAAAGAATTTGATTAAGATCTCTTCTTGGGGCTACAAACGAACATCTCTGAATAAAAATGTGGTTTGATGTAGCAGAGGTCATCGTGTGGTATGTTACCCTAGACGATTGGTTTATTGCAATTTTAGGGCACCATTTCACTTTGTTGAATCATTTCAAACATGGGTTATATATCTTGTTCCCTTTCTTTCTTTTTTCTTCATCAAAAGTGTTGATGTATGGTCATCTAAAAAATAGGACTCATGTTCTCCATGAATGCATCATACTGCTCATTATGGAGCATGTGAGAGCCCTTATCCCTGCCAAGATGATTAAAGGTAAGGAGAAGGCTATAAGTGAAGAATCCATCTCGACTGGTTTGGATACCAATGCCACTGGTGAGGAGGAATGGAGTGACGAGGATGAGGGTGGGTTTTCATCCCCTACGAAGGCCCCTTCTAAGAAGAGAAAGAAGGGGAATCTCAAGGGGAAATGTGTTGCTAAGAATATTGTTTTATAGGAGTCAGAATCCCATTCTACTAGCAATGATACTAATGTCATTTCTAGTGGTTCCCAGTCTAAGGTAATAATGAGTTTAATGGGTAGAATTCTATTGTGAATGGTCATAAGGAGGAGGGAATTCCTGATAATGTTAGGGATAAGGAAGCCATGGAAATTTCATGAAGGACATCCAAGAAAATTGCAAAGTTGAAAAAATAGGTTGTGAAAGGTGAGTTGAAGGGTACCAAGGACCAGGGTAAGGAGAAGGGTGTTGTGGATACTGTTGTTGAAATCAACGACTCCCCTATTCGACACTCACCTAGTGTGGATCTTTCTGGTGAGAAGTCTATGCATGAGGATGAGGGGGTTAATCCAAGCCTTGAAAAGTTAGAGCCTCTAAAGGTGAATCCTCTCTCTGAGGATTTCTCGTACCTAAGCGATGATAATACTTCAATGCTCGAGCTTTTGTACATGGCTCATTTGGGGGAAACATGCACGTTTAAGCTAGCTAAGTGGAAATTGCAAGAATTTAATAGGGTGAGTATCAAGATCAGGGGTCTGAAAGAGAATATGAAAAACATTCCGAAGGGTTCTTCCTCAGATATTTTGATTGAAAGACTAGTGGACTTAGAGTGCTCCTTTAAGGATTTTAAATCCCTGTGTGAGTAGCGCCTCTCTGAAATGGAGGCTAAGATTAATGAAATTAATGTGTACATCAAGATGCTACTACATGTTAGCCATAGCTCGGTCAAGAATAGTGTTGAGTCTCTGGAGGTCCTTTTTCATAAGATAAGTCAACTAAGGGAAGATCAACTTTACTTTAGGAAAAATTTTGAGGAGAAGAAATAATTGATGGAAATGGTTGAACTGCATCGTAACCAAGAAATTGAGGTGGATAGCACCTTAAAGAACATGAAATAGTGTCTCTTTCTATGTTTTTTTTTTGTTTCTATTTTTTTGCTTCTGGTTCTCTATTTTTTGACTTATGTTTTGTTGTTGGCTACTGCTAATGGTTCAGTGTTTTTATCTATGAGTAGTTTTTCATTTTCTTTGTTGTAAAGGGTTGAGGGTCCCTTCAAAACTTGTTTTTCCCTTATAATCAAAACTTCATATTCGTATACTTGTAACAAAAAATTCTTAAAGTGCTCAATAATATTTGAAAATAGAGCATGATTTTTGATAACCAAAGATTTTTGCAATGAGAACATGATGTAAAAAAAATTCCTATAGATCTTACATGCAATAATTTTTCCCAAATTTGCAAAAAATCAAGCAAAATAACAATTTTCTTATACATACAATAACATTGTTTCAAAATTTCAAAATACAGATTTACCAACAGAAATAGGAAGCAAACATAGATATAGAAATGTTTGTAGAAACTTGTCAAAACACCTGTACAAGGATAGGTTCACCCATGGGTGAAAGGGTCTTTGTGCATGGTTTTGAAAAATGAAAAACCCAGTGTCTAAGTTATTGTTTATGTTTACTATTTTTGTTTACAAACAGGTTAATCAATTATTATTTTTCTATTTTTTGCTCAATTTAAGACAATGTAATGCAAGATGAAAGTGTGAAACAAATGAGAATGTTTTTGAAAAGTTTTGAATGCAAATTTTAGATGGAAAATACAATATTTGATTGATTCTAAGATGCCACAACTTGAAAATGATTATTTGATGCAACTTGAAATCAAACAATGCAATGTTTTTCAATTTGAGACAATGTGATTCAAATACAAATATGAAACAATAAAGGACAATATGGAAAGAAATTTTTAGATCTAATATGCCATAATTTACTGATTTGAAGATGTAAAATTCTAAAAATGATGATTTGATACAAATTTGAAACAAAACTATGCAATTTTTCACTTATTTTTGAGCTAAAATCAAAGATGCAATATACATGCAATGAACAATTTCACATTTTATCTACTTAATAAATGCAATATTAATATAAATCTGGTCTAAATGATTGAAATACACCCTAATGCAACCTATGATGCAATATGTGATACAATTTTTTTGAATTTTTATTCTCTTTTACAATGTAAAGATGAAACCCTAAATGAAAATTGCAAACTAATGCAATGCAAAACCTAGATCTAGGGTAAATTATGGAAAATTTTAGAAGGTATGTAATGTTGACATGTCGAATTCACCAAAATGAAACATAGAAGAAGTGAATCCTAGGCCCTTAATGCAAAGAACATAGGATTCAATTGGGCCTTTTTTAAATTTCATTGAGATGTAGATCACAAGATGAAAAGATTAACTTTCAGCCCTAATGGTGAGCCAATCATACTTGGATCTACATCTATTGGGGGATTAGAATGGTTTAGAATTTTTTTGAAATTATTAACTTAATGATCCTATATGCCCTAATATTAAAAATGCAATATTTGGAAGATTAACAGATGGAAACAATAGTTTACCAATAGATTTGGGAAGTGTAGAGAACAACAAACTAGCTTGGAAAAATTGGTTTTGACGTGCCTGCAAGGACTCATTCACCCATGGGAAGAATGGATCTTTTTACAGGGGTTTTGATCAACTTCTATGATCCTCTGATGTTAGATCTAAGCTTTTGTTTGCCACATGTCCCACTATCAGAATGTTAGAAATAAATTTTGCAACTCAATTTTTGTGTCTTGATAACAATGATGACAATAAATGCAATAATGCAAAAAATACTCTTCAAGATCTCTTCAATCCTTCTTCAACATATAATCTACACATACATAAAGAGGAAAAAATTGTTTGTTTATTTGTATTGGGGTTTGACCCTTCCTTGGTAATTAAATCTTAATAGAAGGATAATGAAAAACGAAGGAAATGATGAATGAAAAATGTTTGCTACAACTCAACACCCTTCAATGGCTTCCCTTAGAGGACTGAATTCAAAAAAATCACTCCAAATAAATTGTATCTTTCTTTTCTTGATTTATTTGGATACTTGAAATTCTTGGATTCTTTAGGATCAACAATGCATATTATCCTTCACAACATGACATGAACATAGATAAACTTGAACATGATGTTAGGACATTGATTATTGCAACAAATGACTGATAAATCTACTCTTGAATTCTCTTGACAATAATATTTGCTTGATGGAATTTCTTTCATAATGTTTTAGATTTCAAATGATAAAAAGACTATGTATTTATAGGTGTTTGTCTATTTTCTCAAAAATTAGATTCCAAAAGCTGATAATTGCAAGTTGAATTTGAATCATTAAAATATCGCAAAAAACATATCTTAACATGGGTCTTGGGACTTAAAAGGGGCCCATTCACCCATGGGAAAATGAGTTTTTTCCTATAATTCTAGGACACACATTCCATGGTGATTTAATTATTAAATGCATTTATTTAATGTTGGTTCTCCTTTTGGAAAATGATAAAAAATAAGGCTTTGGAATGCATAATTTGGAAAATTAGAAGCTTAATTAAGTCCAATAAATTAAGGGACCAAAAAATAGTGTGAAATTATAAAGGTATACAATTTCCTACACTAAAAAACTATAAATTTTTTTAGTATTGTTCAAATCTATAATTAACTACCAACTTATAAATTTTGGGCTTTGAAATGGATAATTTGATAGATATCTATATTCATAAATATATAGTTCTTTGTTGGGATTTTTTCACAAGATTGTTCATTTCATCCAACATGGGGAGAAGACAAGATAAAGTTAAGAGTGTCTCTATGTCACTTAACCGATTTAAGAGGCCGAGAAATTTGTCCACTATGTGGCAATGTTCGTACATTACTCCAATAAAAGATTGATATTATTAAAAAACTCTTTCCATTGATCCATGCAAGGATATCCATACGGTATCAACATCCTTAAGAAGCTTGTTTCCTATTGTTATTCCGTCAACAAAATTTTGAAATTTCATAAACTATTTAGGACTTCGGTAGAAGAATGAGTAGAGATCACATACTAGATTTTCAACTTTTGATGCTAAAGGAAACTTGCTTATAATTTTAAATGCTAAATTCATTTTGTGGGCCATGTAGCCAATGGAAATCATGTATGGTGAAAAAGTAGTTTGTAACTTTATGCAAAGACCATTCTTATGACCTTACATTACTAAATATTCATTAGCTCCTATACACACCAAATTTTTGGCAATTGTGAAGTGCTAGACACACAAGACAATTGAGAGGGGGGGTGAATTGGTTATAAATTAAAATTTCCAAACCCTCATTAACACTTAAACCCTTATTAAACTTTCAGATCCTTATCATGCATCAACAAAATGTAAATAAATGAAACATAAACACACTCAACACCATTCACAAGAGAACACCAAATTTATGTGGAAAACCCTAATGAGGGAAAAACCATGGTGAGGATTAACTCACATATATATGAATAGAAACACTTAATACAATAGGCTCACTGCCAGAAGTGCTCACTACCCAAAAGAGAAGAAAGGATCACTACCTGAAGGACTCATTTTTTGAAGAAAGAAGAATAGAAGAAGATTGTTAAAAGGAGGTTCACTACCTCAAAGCTACAAAAAAATCCACCATTGCAACTCTACACCATTTGAAACCTCCAGCTCACTTCCTCCAACAACTTTAGGAACACTGAAAATGTAGAGACCTTCTGGTCACTGCATCCAGTAGCCTTAGGAATTTTATCTCACACTCAAATCACCACACTTGATCATATTCACATCATACAACACTCTCACATATTCCACATACATTTCCAACAATTAACCTTGCTTATATATCCTCCACGGCCTCAAAAACTCCTCCATGTTGGCCTCAATGAAATGTATGCATTTCAAGCGTGCAACCACTAAATAGGTTGAAACCAAACACTTCCATAGTGGGAAGAGGTGAAGGAAGACCATTCCAAGGGTTAAGTAGGACACAAATATACACTGGCATGCATCATAATGCTTCCAAAAACAACATCCAACTTCCACAATTAGCACTAGCATGCCATGTTGGCCAAACCTACAATAACACTAACAAGTGATCACATGCATGCTTCTCTAGGTCTGAAAACACCATGCATACCACAAAGAAAAACTCCACAACATCCTTGAATATTCTAGCATCATCAAAATATTTTTTAACACTACCACAACCACCTCCAATTGAGAATACTACCATAGAAACCAACTTATGAACCCAGACTTGTGGAACAACTTAACACCAAAAAAATCAAGGTAAGGTAGATACAATAAATTTTAGCATGTTCCCAAATCCGTAAGATAATAAACCTCAATGAAGAGAAATGTGGAGCAATCTCATTTCTCCCAAACAACCTTCTTCATAGGCAACACATTGTCAAACACAACTTCCATAGATACACAATCCCAACACTGAAACTCTAGATATAGCACCTTTTAACAACTTTAATCAATGTATCCAAACCACACAAGTGTATCTTCAACCATGAAGAAATGCAAAGCACAACACTGAACACACCTCAATCACACTACACACTCTTTTATTCAAAAAATTTCAAAAGCACTTGGAATCCAAGTGAACCACATGCATCAGCACTAGAGGTCAACACTCATGCCAACATAGTGAAAAAATCTCCAACAATCTCCCCAACCATACGAGAAGTTGAACCATAACTATTTATCATGCAACACTCTTCAACAACTCCAACAATCTTCGCATACTAGGGGTTGACATCAATGAAAAAATCCAAAATATCCAACAATATCCCCCTTTTTCATTAATGGTAACACCAGCACTAAAAAATCATCAACAAAAAAATCAACTCCAACACTCAAATAACTCTCCTCCTAACTGGGACATTCCTTACACTTCTACCATTTTTTTGACTTAACTCTATCTTTCTCTTTCCTTCATTTTTCTCCCCATTACTTGAGGAGTTTTTAATACTTCAATCTCTCTCCATGTTTTTCTATGTTTTGTAGGATTTATCTCTCCCCCTTTGACATCAATGGTAAAGGGAAACAATCTCTCCCTTTATCATCACCTGAAGGCTTCACTTTAGGCAACACTAGCACACTACTTTCTATCTACTGCTCTCTCTCCACAACTCTCTCTCTAATACTCTTTCCCCCTTAGGGGCACAATATATCTTAGTTCTCCTTGCACAATATATGCTCTCTCTCCACTACCTACTCCCCCTAATAGGTAGCCTTCATCAGTCTAGGACCAAGAATATACATCTTGAAATGCTCTCTTGGATAAATGCACACCCTTACACATCTAGTTGAAAGGAGGGGCAATAACCCCTAACTTATACTAGAGATACTTAAATATATCTTTTGGAAGTTCCTATGAAAATGTTTGCAACTTGATCCTTTGTAGGCACATACTCTAGCTTCACCTCATTCTTTGCAACTTTCTCTCTTAGAAAGTGATACAATATAGATATATTCTTTTTCCTTGAATGCATTATTGGGTTTTTTGAAATATTTATAGAACTTGTATTATCACACAAGATAGAAATAGGTTCATCATATGACACCCTGATATCCTTCAATTTATGCTTCATCCATAACACCTGATAACAACATGATGTTGCTACAATATATTCTACCTTTGCAACTTAAATAATCACATTGAATCTTGCTTCTTACTCAACCAAGAAAGCACCTCCACTTGTACTTCTTCTGACATCCACACAACTTTCCCAATTTGCATTTGCATAAGCACTCAAAGAGAAACTAGTATCCTTGGGATACCATAGACCAAAAGTCAAAGTACCCTTGAAGTATCTAAATATCCTATTATTTTTTGTCGCATGTGATTCTCTGGGATCTTCTTGAAATATTTCCACAAGACAAACTACATGCATGATATCTGGTCTAGTAGTAGCAAGATATAGCAGTCCACCAATCATTTATTTATACTTGCTCTAATCTGTCTTAGGAGATTCATCAATTTTTCTAAACTTACAACTAGTAACCATAGGAGTACACACTAGTTTAGAATTTCCATTCTAAACTTCTTCAAAATTTCCTTGACATAATTTGACTATGAAATAAAAATGCCTTTTTTTGATTGATAGATTTGTAACCCAAGGAAGAAATTCATCTATCCAATCTTGTATACCAAGCTCTAGGAGCTTGTATGAGTCCATACAATGCTTTTAATTTGTAGACCATATCAACATCTTTTGACAATGAAAAACATTCTAGTTGTTCGATGTAAATCTCTTCTTCTAACTCACAATTCAAGAAGGAAAACTTCACATCTAGTTTATACACCTTGAAGTCTTTATGTGCTGCAAAAGCCAAAAAAAATCTAATGGCTTCCATCCTTGCCACTGGAGCAAAAGTCTATTCAAAATCTAGTCCTTCCAATTGTGAGTATCCTTTACACACAAGTCTAGCCTTATTTCTAATAACCTTTCCATCCTCATTCAGTTTGTTCTTGAAAAGCCATTTAGTTCCTATCACATTCTTGTTTGTTGGTCTTGGGACCAATTCCCAAGTCTGATTCTTCTCAATTTGTCCCAACTCTTCTTCCATAGCTTTGATCCAATTCTCATCTTTGCATGCTTTAGTTACTATTTTAGGTTCCACCTCTAAAAGTAAACAAAATTTTACCCATTCCTCTATCATAGTAGCTTTTCTTCTTGTCAACACACCTTTGCTCTTATCTCCAATGATTTGATCTTCAAAATGATTCTTCTGCACACACTTAGGGGTCTTATGGATTTTTTGGTGCTTCTTCCTCTTCCACTATCATCTCTTTTTCTTTATCTTCTTTTTCTTCACCACTACAAGGGGGTTCATTAGATTCATATCCTTCTATCAACTCTAAAATTTGTTGTGATTCTACATCTACTTTGACAATTGCACTTTCAACAATATTCTTCAACCTTTTGTTATAGAATTTGTATGCTTTTCTTTTTGTAGATTATCCAAAGAAGATTCCTTCATCAAATCTTGTATAAAACTTTCCCAAGTTTTCTTCATCTATTTTGATATAGCATTTTCTTCCAAACACTGAAATTTGTCATAGTAGGAGGTTTTTCGTACCATAACTCATAGAGGGTCTTTGAATTGTTCACTCTTGTTTTTCCTTTATTAAGAATGTATACTACAATATGAATTTCTTCTCTCCAATAGATATTTGGTAGATTTTCTTCCTTCATCATGGTTCTTATTGCTTCTTGAACTTTCTTGTTCTTCCTCTCCACAACTCCATTCTACTAAGGAGTCCTAGGAGCAGATAATTGTCTCTTTATTCCATGATCTTCACAAAAAATATTAAAATCATTGGAGGTAAAATCACCACCTCTATCAAACCTAAAGCACTTGATTTTCAAATCCATTTCATTCTCAAGCATAGATTTAAAAGCTTTAAACATATCTAGATCTTATTTTTCTTTGATAAATGTCACCCAAATCATTATAAAATAATAATCTATTAATAACATGAAATACCTATCATCTTGAGAGCTTATCCTAGTAGATCCACATAGGTCTGTATGCACCAACTCCATGGGTCATGTGGTAGAATATTCTTTAGTTTTGAACCTCTTTGTTTTCTTTCCAAATTGACACTCTTTTTAGATTGCATTGATAGGATTTGTAATCTTTGAAATATCCCTCACAAGATTAGTAGAACTAATTTTCTCTAGGCTATCAAAGTTAATGTGACCCATTATTCTATTCCATAGCCAACTTTCATTGATTTTTGACATAAAGCACTTAACACCACCACCTTTGAGCTGATAAACATTTCCTTATGTCCGTGTTCCCACGACAACCAAAATTTTGGAGCTTCCTTTTATGATTTCACAATCATCATCCTGAAACACCAAATTATATCCTCTACTGCATATCTTTCCTACATTGAGAAGGTTATAGTGAAGACCCTTGACATAAAGAATGTCATTTTTTTATGATTACCATCAAAACTAATTGAACCTTTCCCACAAATCTTAGCAAATCTATCATCACCAAACTTAACAAGACCACCTATAGACACCTAAATTTGGACACTTATATTTATCCAAATTTTCCCTCTTTGTCTAAATACCCTCTCATTAGCATTAATTAAGTAATATTTTTATTATTTAATTAATACCCTTAAATCATCTAAACCCATAAGGTATTCAGTTAATAATTAAATACCTTACCCCTTTCATCAAATGAATTAAATAAATATGACATTTATTTAATTCCTCACATGTCACATCCCTCCTTTTATCTTAATCAACCTCCTAATTCCATAATTAGGAATGTGAATATGCCTAATCCTTGATTAGATGTGTCACATCCTCCAACTTTTGCAAGTTGGCCCCTAATCTCTCTTAGCCACCTAACCAACCTCTAATCCTTCATTAACTAGCCTAATCAACCTCCCAAAGAATTTTTAATTCCTTTTATCCTTCCAAGGAATATTAAATTCATTTTTCTCTTCCCCATGTGATCTTTGACTTGTCACATCAAATCACATGTGGAATCTTCCCCATGTCATCTTTGACTTGTCACATCAAATCACATGTAGAATCTTCCCCATGTAATGTTTGACTTGTCACATCAACTCACATGTGGACAAGTGCTTCCCTTTTTGGAACCTTGTCTTGTCCATGAGATTTTAATTCACATTTATTTTCCCAACTACTTTCCCTTTTCCCATGGAGATTTTTGAGGAATTCTAAAATTCCTCAAAAGTCACTTTCATTCCCACTTGGAGACAAGAATTTCCTTTTTGAGGAAATTTTTGCATCCCCCAAGGTACTTGCCAAGGACTTGTCCTTCTTCCACATCATGTACCCTCCTTCCACCTCACTTACACATCATCACATACTTAGCCACTTCACATTCCACATGTCAAGATATGAGGGCTTGTGAGTCCTCAGCTCACCATAGCCCTTCATCTTGGCTTTGTTTGATAAATCTCAACCATTGAATCTTCTAGAGAATTCAAATTCCTCTATAAATACCCCCTCTTTTCTCTCATTTATGGAGGTTCATGATTTTGCTACCAAAATCTTGCCAATTTGACATTTGAGCCATACTTAGCCAATTTTCACACTTTGCCTTCACCATAGCACTTGCATCCCATACTCATCTACTTTCAACCATCTTTGCATCTCATTTCACATATTTTTCCATCAAGAGGAGCATACAAAACATCAAAGATCAAAGGGAAAACCAAAGGAGAAACTTAGGAAGGTATAATCATTTCATCTACATTTGTTAAGTTAACATTTTTTCCCAATCTTGAGGTGTTAGGTGTTTGTTTTTGTTCTTCATTATTTCCTGCATTCTTATTGTTGTTGCACATTTAGGAACAAGGATTTTCACCTGATCACACCACCATTATGCTTTTGAAGTTTAACAAACTTACTCTTTTCACATATCATATGATTTGAGCATCCACTATCAATTATCCAATAGTTTATCTCCTCTCTTGCATGAAAAGAATTCACCATAGTTCGTTCAATATTGTTACCTATTTTTGGAGCACTTTCCTTCACACATCTTTCAAGATTAGTAGAATTTGTGGACATGGAAAAAGTATCCCCTTTTTCTTGCTTGATTCGAGATTAATTAATGACAAATTGGACTTAATGAGGCCTTTATTAGGTGTTGTGAGGTATTTTACACATCCACACTAAGTCTTGGACCCTTGCAAACTAAATAAAATGTGTTTAACGATATCTTGTAAAGATTTTGTAAAAGACTTTCACGCCTCTCTAGACTTAATGAACCCATCTTTCCCTAATTCAATTTTGTAAAATATATTTAAATGCATTCTCACATAAATCAAGAAGGCTTGTAAATTAAACTTAACTCTAATCTAGTGTTGTAATGTGTCTTACACATTCACATTGGATATTGTTCCTTTCTAGGCTATGTGGACCTCATTTTAGTGTTGAAAAGTGTATTTAATCACACTTTCACATTGAATTTTGTGTCCCAATCCCTAATTTACCTTTACATCATCATTAATAGGCCCTTATTACCCCATATTGTGCATTCCAAAGCTTGAATTGATCAAATACCTAATGAAATTAACATAAGGACTAAAATTCCTCATTCCCCATCATTCCAACTATCAAGAGGGATCCTATGGGACTAATTCGCCCATCTGGGTGAATGAGTTCCTACCAGGTGGGACTAAGTCACCTAGCATGGCCACTTGGTCCAATTTGGCCTATTTTCGAGGTTTGAGAGGGAAATTTTGGAGTCTAATTTTTTTTTTATTTCATGTCAGCCTTAGGGATCTAATTAATGAATAAATAAAGTGAATTCCCCATAAATATAAGTCTTTAAACCCTAGATCATAACCAATTCATTCATTCTTAACTCATCATTCATTATTCTTCTCAAGCAAACTAGGGTTTTATCATTCTAAGTCATTAAGATAGCTTCCAAGGACATTCAAGGGTAAATTCTTCATGTTTTTCTACATAAACTCAAGATCAAACATAATGGAAAGGTATCAACTCCATTTTTTCATGCTTCATTACATCATTTCTCCATTTTGGTTTAATTACCTAAAAAGGGGTTTGACCAAGGAAAACCCCCATGCCCTAACATTCACCATTTCTTTCTCTTTCACTGTGTGTTTGTAGATTTAGACACTTTGAGGGTTTGAAGATCATTGATGAATAGGCTAAATACTTTTTGAAGACCTCATCATGCTTGTAAAGCCAAAATATCTGTCAAAATTCACTTTTAGACTCTAAACTTAGAGTTTCAAAAGTGGACACTTGTCAGGAACCAAAGTGTAGACCGAGGGCTTCCGTTTCCACTTTCAAATTTTTAGAAATTCATAAGTGGACTAAGTCACCAACAGTGGTGACCTAGTCCCACTGAACCTATTTTTCAAAGGTTTTTGCATATTCAGATACCCATTTGGTAGAAATGGGTTTTTGAGCAGGTTTTCCATAACTGGGACTAAGTTGCCCAGATTGGCACAAGTGTCCTAGTCAACTTCTACAACTATTTTTTTAGAATTCTAGACCTTCATGCCATCCCTTTTCAACCTCAAAGTGCACACATTTTTTTTCATAGCTTTCTATCTAGTTTTGTTTGCATTTTTAGGTCATTTATCACATGTTTGCATATCATAGTGTGTTTTCCAGCACTTTGCATTTCTTAGGGTTAGCATCATTGAATCATTTTCTTTTCAGATCAATAATACATCATAATTAGACACATTACATCTCATTTACATTAATCTTGAGTGTAGAAATTTGCATTTTGGCCCCAATTCCTCTCCTTTTAGGTGAAAAACTTAGAAGAGTTAGACAAAACCTTAGGTAATCCAAAATATTTGTCCACATAATTAGCTCCAACATTTAGAGCCATGAACAAGCATTCATCACTATCATCATTAGGATAGTATGATTCCTCAACATCAAATACACCATTTTCTTTTTCAACATAATAACTCTTCTTAACAGAATTACCTTTATGATCCTTATGTTTGTCATTTGCAACTTTGATTAGAATTTAGAAGCATAATGACCTATCTTTCCACAATTGAAACACTTAAAGGATAACTTACCTCTATATTTTCCTATTCCCTTTTTTAAACTCCTTACAAAATTTTCTTCCACGTCATCAAGATCATTAGGATTTGATTCATCATCCTTCTCTGTCTTGCTAACTTTAAAGGTAGTTTCTTTCTTTGTAGCATCTTGACCAAACTCTCTTAATTCAAAAGAAATTAAAGCACCAAACATCTAATCTCTAGAATATTGATCTAAATTATAAGTTTCCTCAATAGTAGAAACTTTAGAACTACAATATTTAGGAAGAGTTCTCAATTCCTTTTTTACAACTTCACTTTCTTCTATCTTACTACCAACACCATTGATGGCATTAACAACTTCATCCACTCTGAGCATGTAGGCTGTAATGATTTAATCTTCTAACATCCTTAGGTTTTCAAATTTGGATTTGAAATTTTACATATTTTCTTGCTTGACCTTACCATCTCCTTCATAAATGCTCTGCAACTTCACCTAGACCTCTTTAGAAGTTTTGAGACTTGTCAAATTTTTAAGTTCAGAATTACAAAGACTACTCAAGATAGCATTTATTGCTTTATAATTATTCTCATAATACTTGACCTCATCATCACATATCAAACCATTAGAAGACATGGTATATCTAGTTTCAACTAACTTCCAGACTCCAAACCCTAGAGAGATAAGAAAGGCTTCCATATTGGATTTCCAAGAAGCATAATTTGTTCCATTGAAAATGGGAGCTTTAACACCCTTCCTATGTTTCATCATATCTACCTCAAGTGGTTATGATTCTTCCAAGGATCCACAACTCTGATACCAATTTTTAGACACATAGGACAACTGAGAGGGGGGGTGAATAAGTTATTCATTAAAACAATAAAATCCTCATTAACACTTAAACCCTTATTAACTTTTAGATCCTTATCATGCATCATCAGAATGTAAACAACTAAAATATAAACACAACACCATTCACAAGAGAACACTAGATTTACATGGAAAACCATAATCAAATAAAAACCATGATGAGGATTAACTCACATATATATATGAATAGAAACACTGAATACAATAGGCTCACTACCAAGGGTTCACTACCCAAGGGACTCACTATCTAAAAAAATGAATAGAAGTATTTTACAAGGAGGTTCACTACCTCAAAGCAATATGAAAATCCACCACTGCAACTTTGCACCATCTAAAACCTTTAGCTCACTACCTCTAGCAACTTTAGGCACACTGAAAATACAGACAGCTTCTACTCACTACATCTAGTAGCCTTAGGAATTTAAGCTTGCACTCAGATCACCACACTTGATCACATTTGCATCATACAACACTCACACATCTACCACACACATCTCCAAAAATTAACCTTGCTTATATATCCTCCACAACCTTAAAAAAATACTCCATGTTGGCCTCAATGGAACGTATGCACCTCAAACATGTAACCACTAAAGAGGTTAGCACCAAACACTTTTGTGGTGGAAATAATTGAAGCCAGACCATGCCAAGGGTTAAATAGGACCCAAATCTATACTAACATGCTTCACCATGATTCCACAAACAACAAAAAACTTCCACAATTAGTGTTAGCATGTCAAGTCATCCAAACATCCACTAACACTAACAAGTGATCACATACATGCTTCTCTGGGTCTGAAAACAACATGCAGACCACAAAGAAACACTCCATAGCATCCCAAAATATTCCAGCATCATCATAATATTATGCGACACTACCACAACAACCTGCAACTAAGAATACCATCATTTTGTGCAACCAGACATACTACAACATAACACAACTTATGAATCCAGACTTGTGGAACAACTGAACACCAAAAACTTCAAGGGAAGGTAGATACAAGTAATGTTAGCATGTTTTCAAATCTGCAAGACAAGAAACCTCAATATGGGGAAATGCAGAGAAATCTCATTTCTCCCAAACAACCTTCTTCACAGGTAACACACTATCAAACACAACATCCACATTCCACACGATCCAAAACTTGAAATTCTAGATATAACACTTTTGAACACCTTTGATCAGCATATCCAAACTGCACAATCATATCTTCAACCATGAAAAAATGTGGAGCACAACACTGAACACACCTCTATCACACTACACACTATTTTATTCAAATTTTCTCAAAAGCACTTGGAAGCCAAGTGAACCAACTGCATCAAAAAAACCACAAACACCTACTCAACATATCTACACTAGAGGTTAGCACTAATGCCAACACAGTGCAACAATATCGATCAATATCCTTGACCATACTAGAGGTTGAACCATAACACTTTCTTATGCAACACTCTTCAAAAACTCCAACAATCTCCACACACTAGGATTTGACATCTATAATTGCATGAATTTGCACCCCCTTGCAAATTCCACATTGTCATACCTCCTACCTTAGAAAATTAAGTTCAATAATGCTATTCCACGTCCTTCATTTTCCTCCCATACACTTGGCAACCATTTTTGTTTTGGTGGAGGATATTCTATCAAGGACACTAGCACGACATGAGGATGTCTGCATGGCACACTATTGTCCTAAAAATATTCCTACCTCTGGAATCCGTAAATGCATTATAATTCTCCATTGGAAATGAAGTGTAACATTTCTACTCCCTTGACCAACCCCGAATGACTCCTTTTCCTCTAATTTCATCTTCAAATGACTATCTCCTTCATTCATTCACTCTCTCTAGAACTTCTTGATCATTCACACTCTTGGGACTACTCTCTCCACTCTTTTCACAACATCCTCAAGCTCTATCACCTCCATTGAAGCTGCAAGTTGATACTTTGTTGGTTTTACTCTCCTCATTGTTGTGAAAATGTTGGCATTTTCAATCTTTTCAACTCACTCCTCCCATTTTCCTTAAGTGCATGTGGTTGAAGGTGATATCACTCCATTTCCTTTTCTCTTGCATTATTGTATTATTTTTGTAGCATATTGTTTTTTAGCTTAGTGCTTAGTACTTTCACTTCAATATCTTTCTTTATCATATTTCTCTTATTGTTGCTATATTGGCTATCTGTGGAGATGGAAACACCAAAGTGGGGGACTGACTGCGGCAGTCCTCTATACACAGCCCCAACATTTTTACATCTTGTGTGTGTAGGTTACTCATTGAGTGAAGACCTTGAAGATATCAAATCGTGGGTAGGAAGGTGTGCTTTCCTTACTCTCCTTTTCCAATTTGTAGATTAGATCAAGTTAAAGTACTCTTCTTACACTATAGTATTTGGGTCCAATTTTTTATGAACATTTGTTGAATTTTCAAAAAAGATTGTCAGAATACTAACGAAACACTGAACCAATTTTCATCAAAAAAATTTAGTCGAACTTTCGACAGACTCTAAAAACATTGAAATATCGGCCTAACTTCGTCGGTTGTCAAGGGATCATGTTTTCATCGAAATTGCACAAAATTTCTATTTGTCGGTGTATTTTGTCGAAATGTCGACAATTAGGCACTACGATCCTTTGTCAAAGGTACAACAATTGCATCAAACTTTTTTGTATTTCGTCAATGGTTTTTGTTGAAAGTTCGATAAAACTATGCAATTTTTTTTTTTATAAAAATTATCTACATCATAGATCTTCATGTCGGGTGAGCTTTGGAATAGAGTATGGACATCCATCATATCATCTCTTGGAATGCAATGGTTGTAGGATATGCTAATGATGTCTACCCTTTTGACAGATGGTTTTCCCATCTATCATTATGACTATCCCATCTATAATGTCTATTGTTACTTAATGATTATTCCTTAACAAACTTGTTGCCCTTTTGTCCATATCACTCTACATAGTGATGGAATGAATTTGATAAGAAAAAGGTCTAGCCCTTCATGACTGTCACATTGATAACTCTATACTCAATGTTGTCCCTTTAACTGTCCAGGTGAACTCCTTGGCCTTGGCTCTATCTTTATTGTGTACATGGTGGGTTGTATTCAAGGTGATTGTACTTATCATGGTTTATCCATGAAGTCTTCCCTTAGCATGCTCCTTTAGCTATCTATGTATCTCATAGGCTTGTCATAGAATTTTGTTGGTCATATTTTTTACTCATGGCATTGTCCATGTCAACTGTGTAAGGTCATTCATAAATATAAACCTCTCTCTTGGAAACCTTTAATTATCCTTTAACATTATCCTTGAATACCATTTGAAGGTCTTCCATGTATTCATTAAAAATACTGCCCTCATAATGTCAAGAACCTATTGTCCTTTGTGTACTTTTTCCCTTGCAAGGTGTCTTGAATTACTCTTGCCATTTAATTATGAAAGTTCATAAATAGCTTATGCTTGACCATCATAACAATGTTTGTATCAAGCTCCATTTACTCTTACTTCCCTTGATAGTCAAACACTATCATTTTTTAGTTATGAATATCATGCTTTATATACCTCTGCCTCCTTCAAAATTGTGCATTTGGCTTTCAATGATCACAGTCATGGTGTTGTTCACAATTCCTTTGTTTAAGCACTTAAAATATTTACCAAGCATATGGCAGTGTCCTTTAAAGCATTGTCCTTTTTCAACCACGTAGGAAACTTACCTACTATCATAAATCATTGGTTTATGCATATGGTGGACTGTACATACAAAGGTGACTTCCCCAAGCTCTTTTCAATTTAATATATTCCTCAGAAAAACCTATTTGAGCCTTCATAGTGATTGTCTTCTTTGCTTCTCAAGGATTCATAGTCACTATCATAGTTCATTTGATATTCCTTAGCCTAAAAATTATGGGATTTGTTTCAATATGACTAAGAGTCACATTAAATGTTTTCCAAGTCTTTGTATAATGGTATAGTTAAAATCATTTATAACAATCTTCTAAAAATTCCTCCAAACTACCCTCATAACTTAGTTATACATTGATTGTTCCTTTGACTTTGTTCTTAAATAAGCTTTCTCCAAGACCCTATCTAACCATGAACCATAATTGTCTCTCCTTAATACATGACTGCCCTTGGAATTTTTTATATTGTATTTCTTTGTGCCTCCTTTTCTTGCATTTTGGATGCTCATAATGATTGTTTTCAACTATTTTATGCCTCCCTTATGTAAGACTATCATCATGGATTTTAAACTGCACTTGATTTTCATATAGCTAGCTATGATATTATTTTTATGACTGTGATCCTCTTGAATGATAGTGATCCTCTATGATCTACATACCTATGACAATGATCTCTTTGAACTTGATTTCCCTTATGGTATATTTCAAGATTGTATCCTTTGTTCCATGTGAACTTAGGACTACTCATTTGAAAGTACTGCCCACTCTTCCATGTACATTGTGGCTTGACTATCATTAGAATTCCTTTGATTGTCATTCTTGCTTCATTGCCTTCTACCTATGACCAAAATTATCACATACTTCTTCCCCTCTTTAGACCGTTTGGAATGACTATCCTTTTGGGCATTCCAAAATTACTAGAACAGATAATTAAGTATAGAATCTAAAAGAAAACTCATCCATCCATCAAGGTGTAGAATTCAAGTAAAGGAAGTAATATCTATATGCATTTTCTACATCTTATACCTTCCAATTTATACAAAGGAATGCATCTGAGCCATAGGTGTATTCTCCTATATGAGAAATTGGAAATAAATCCTCTAGTCCTAGCAATATGAGACATGGAGAATAAGAAAATGAAAGAATTGTATTTTGTTACATCTGAATGCCCTTTATGATAGTCATAAGGACTTATGACTATCTTTTATTTCAATATATTGAGGGAAGTACATGTTTCACTATCCATAATTTTATTCATACTTGACTGCCCTTTTAAACTTTTATCTACACTCCATGGTTTCTTTATAAAATGGTCTGCCTTTTTCCTCTACTGAAATCTGATTTGTTTGAGTCTTCTCCACCTTGACTTTGCATCAGCTAGTTATGGTTGTGGCTTAACAAGGGTAGATTTTGGTAAGGAAGACTGTAATTTGAATGAATGTAAGTAGAGAAATTTTTGCATAGCTACAGATGGTACAAAATTTCATGGTTAAGTGGAAGCCTCCCATCAACAACAAGATCCAAATATCCGTGTATCTATCTCAATCGAGCCTCTAAACCCTTCAGAGCTGTCAATTTTTCCACTATCCTATTATGCACAAAAAGTCAAATTTTAGAGTTATGTCACCACTAAAAACAAAAGAAATAGAGCTTTGAAACCAAATCCACACACAACATAATGTGGTATTCATACAAAGCCATACAAACAAACTAAACTCAGAATATTGGAATGGAAACAACTTGAAATTATGATGTAGAGCATGGATTCAATTTACTCAACTGGAGGCACATTTCACAATAATGGGTTCTTCATGTAAAACATTTGTACGAGGTTCAAATAGTAAAGAGATTGATGAAAGATAGAGGAATTAAAAAGATACTTGGATGTAGTTGGATTGAGCTTCTCTTTGTTTTGAGAATAGTTTAATATTCTCTACTTAACAGGGCCAACCACGTGATGGTGGAAGCTCATTTGGCCCCTCCCCCCCCTCACATCACTCTCAATTCCCCATACCCGATCATATAACATTAATCATTCATTCATCCATTAATAGCATATAACATTCATTCATTAACATATAAAATTCATTCATTAACATATTCACATTCATTCATTAACATATAACATTCATTCATTCAGTTTTTACATATCATCAAAAATATTGTTGTCATAATATGATTACAATCACTTTTTCTTTTTCTTTTTTGAAGCTAAAAAAAGCTAAAGTGGAGTATCATTTTCTAAATCATCTATCTCCCCTTCAGTTGTTCTTCCCTCTGCTTGTGATCTTAATGTATGCCTAGTCATGTACTGATAACGACGTGGAGGCCACTGCAAAGGGGGGTCTACTGCAATAACAAAGAAATGTTAAATTTATATGTTGTGTTATTATTGTTACAAGTATTTTATTAATTAAAAGAACATTAGAGTGGTGCTCTTTACCTGATGGGGCAACTTCATGTTCTTGATCTTGTCTTATAGCCTCATGCTCAACATGTTGAACACCCTCTAAATCCTGATCTAGAGTCGAAACACAAAAGGTTACATTAATTAATACACCAATTGCAATTAAATATGTTTAAAAGAACATTAGAGTGGTCCTCTTTACCTAATGGGGCCACATCATGTTCCTGATCTTCTCTAGCTTGATCATGCTCTACATGCTCTAAAGTTGAAACAAGAAAGGTTACATTAATTAATACACCAATTGTAATTAAAGATGTTTAATTGTATTAATCCATACTACATTTTGTATAGCACATGAATACATCTAGTACTGGGATGCACACCATGACCTTCATCTATAGTTGTGCTCCACCCTCACCAGGCTACACTCCAATGTCATGTGTAGTGGAAATTAATATTGAATAGATTGCACAAGTATTCAATTTCAAATAAAATTTATTGATTTTATTTACTTGTGTGTCGAATGTAGTGGCAAATTGTGTTTTCCCAGTCAAGACTCTTAGGCGTTCAGCCACAAATTCATAGCCATGTTGGAAGGAAATCTTCATTTCCTCTTATGTGGGTGCTATGTTGAATTCAGAGCCCTACATTTTTGCATAAGATCATGAATTTTGATTCTATCGTGTGATAAAACCAAAAAAATTTGCAATTTATTATTTAGATGCAATAATTCATTTATTGATACTTACAATTAGTGCGGCTAATTTCATATAACCACCAGAGCCAAGTTTGTGTTGCCCATATTTTTCTAGTCTTGCCTTTGTTGCCTTTGATTTGTCAGGCAGCCTATGAAAAGTTTGAAATATGTTAGATTATGTAAAAAGAAAGAGTAATCAGTATATAATTACATTGTTGATAGTATCACATACCTTCCTTGGCCTGGTGGTGTCTTTCCTTTTTTCTTTTCAGCCTTCTCCTTTCCATCTGACACTAGGTCCTTCCACTCCCTCTCCGGAATCATAGGGGGACGCTCGTAATTTTTGTTCTTCTCTAAATATGACCTATATTGGTACCTCACATACTTTAGATATGTACCAGATTTCTTAAGGACCTTGGTTCGATTGAATGTTTTATCACCGAACAACACAACTAAACGGTTAATGAGCTCATCCTTTAAATCTTGATTTTGGGAATTCCATTGTGTACGTATGGTGGGCTCAAAGAGCTCCAATGTTATATCACCTAGATTTTTATAAAAAACATCATTTCCTGCAAAATGATCATGCGATCATTAGTCTAAAAAGAGTGATCAATAAGTAAATTTCAATTGGATAATATATATTAATAATTAAAATATTTTAAATTACCTGGGACCTTCTCTATCTTTATGGGAATGAAATCCTCGGTCACCACAAATGTGACGAGCAATGTTCCCATACTAGTAATACGGGAAGATCCAGGAAATGTTGCTAAAACATCACCACTACTAGTGGCATCTGCATCACGAGTACTACACAATCCCTGCATGCTATGTGTTTTTGACATTTTAGTCGACAATATAGGCACGGATGATTGGGTCAGATGATCTAATGTATGTGCAGGAAGATTAGGATGGACACTTGTACCAACCCCTACTCTGTGGGTAGCACTTGCAGTACCTTGATCATGCGTAGTAGCATCATGAGGACGCAAAAAATATTGTAAAAACAACACATATTTAGTTCATAACATAAAAGAGTACAAATTATAAAACCATGAATGAACTTATAATTAAAGACCTCATGACAGCTTACATGCAAGTTTTGTACTCTCACAATCAATATTTTAACCCTCTCTTATCTCATTTGTTTGAGGCACTATGAATAACAATTGAAGGATTTCTTCATTGCATTTTTTTGTGTCTTATCATATTGAGAGGGTTTGTTGAATATGTGATGTCATCATCTAATAACAGTGACTACACCTCAACCCTATGGATGCTCTCCTCTACTACTGGTGCCTTTCCTCGATCATTCGAATGCAACAAAAATATTAAAAACATTATCAAAATTAACCCAATAAACTTATGAAAAAAACATAATAATAAAACATTTTACTTGTATCTAATTTGTACAATAACAATGAGGTAAATTTGTCACATAGAAGCGCCTGAAGATGCATCGCGATCTGTGGTCTGGGTTGGAGCCTTCCCCATATGATCAATGTCCCGTTGTGACAAAAATTAAATATAAAAAAAATTTACCGAAATGAAACCAATAGACTTACAAAAAAAACATAATAATAAAATGGTATATTGGAGTCATTAATTGGAGGTTGGGTAAAATGGTATATAGTATGTACCACCCCCATAGTAATTGTATTTGTATCTAAGTGATTCAAATTGTAATTGATTAGCAACTCTTCCCCTACAGTTATTGATTTTATCGCACATACGAATACACAGTTTCCCTCGTGTGCCTTGAATATGCAATTGGGTTGCTTATTTGTTAACCCAGGTCGTGTACTGTTTATAAACCCTGCAATATTCCCTGATGCTTTTGGCCTTCTGTCAATGTACATAGCCACTCCTTTATTTTGATCCTTATCTTTTAGTTGTATATAATTTGTTGACAGTGCATACCTACGCATAATTTGTGTATATCGAACCTATTGCATCCAATATTCATAACTGTAACAGGGTCCAACATACTCCATCAATTCAGTAACTTTTTCATAATAGGCCTTTATGTCGTCCATGAAAAATAGGCCCAAACCATGTAATGAGGATGGTGCTATGCGATATATCCTCTTGTTGACACAAAAATTAGTGTTTATTGGAGGAAGTTCCCTAGGTACCCATTGTTTCTATAGATATTTGTACCTCAAGGGCACCTCGATGTCACCTATGCTCTCATCATCATAAGAACATGACCCCCCTTCAGCAAGAAAAAATTCCATGCATTTAAAAAAATTTCTTCTAATCTTTTGACCTCTAGTTGATCTCCCTCTTATAGACCTACTACATGTCTCGCTTTCCCTCACTTGAGGAAGATAGATCTAACAAATACCTATTTGGTGGTACCTGCACTCATAAGGATGTTCAATGAAGTTCTCTCATGGTGATGTGATCCCAAGGTGACATTATGATTAATCTATCATTTCATCGCTAGAACACTAATAGACATAATTCAGGTGCATGTGTGAGGTGGTTCAATTGTCCAGTGATAAAATCCATATGTCTAAGTGGTTAATAGGGAGGGAGTGTGTACTAGGACTAGTTAAGTCATCATAAGTTTATGCTTTGGCAATAAAAATTGTTTAAGTCATCTTAAATCTTCATATGTCTAATTGCTAGGAGACTTTTGGTATGTTTTAAGGTAGGATGAGTGGTTGCATCAATGTTCTAGTTCTCTATGCCATCACCATGAGACCACATTTCTTTGAGTTCACTGCCTTGTATATGGCATGGCATTCCATCACCATTGAGGCATTTTTTCAAATAGTTCATTGCCTTGTCTATGCTATTGCTTACTATTATGCTTAGACAATTTTTTTCCAAGCATCCATAGTTTGTTCGAAAGCACCCATTTTAGGCTTTTAGCCATAGCATTAAGGCGGTGAATTGTTTGGTAAAATGCTTTGGTAGTCATGTGTGAAAAATGTCATAGCATAGTAAGGCAATGAACTGTTTGAAAAAATGCCTCAAATAAATGTAGTCTCATGAAGATGGAATTCCATGACAATCCATAGCCATAGGCATTCATCATGGCATTCCATCACCATGAGACCACAATTCTTTGAGGAATTTTTCCAAACAATTCAATGCCTTGTCTATGCTATTTCTATTATGCTTTGATATATTTTTTCCCATAGCTTGTTCAAAAGCACTTGTTTTAGGCTTTTAGCCCATAGCAGCAAGGCAGTGAACTGTTTGATAAAATTCTTTGGTAGACATGTATGAAAAATGTCGTAGCATAGACAAGGTGTTGAACTGTGATTCTCACTTGCAAACAACATACATGCATTCCAACTTGTGATTCTCACAAGAAAACAATAGAGTCACCAATAATGGAGTTGCAAAGTGATTGAAAGCACTGATTTATGGTTTTTCCTTCCAGCATTGAAGACAATTATAAAAAATACAATCACAAAGAGTAATTGGTGTGATTCTTTGAACTTATATTTTTGTGTGTCATGTTTATTTTATCAACCCTATTTCATTTCTAGATTTTTGTGTTTGTGGTTTCCCAAGTTTTATGGGAATCTATGTTTCTTTCTATAGAATGATACATAAATATTTATTCACTTTCTTCTTCAAAAATCATGGTATGCAATCAAGATTTTTAAAAGAAAGAGTTTTAGAATATGGTAAATTTTGTTTTTAGGTCCATCTTTGAACCCTTGATTCTACCCTATGTAATGCTTTAGCCAATTATATGTTAAGGTGGTTAGAATTATAAAATATCTCTACTTAGATGTGAAATTTTATCCCTCAAGTCCTCAAATCTTTGGGTAATGTGTTGCAAGTGGAAGAAACAAGGTCTACTCTTCCCCATCTTAACTATAGTGTTTTTATATCTCTCAAATCTGATGAGTGTATTCTACATATTTTGTTCTTTCAATTGAGTGATAATCAAACTAAACATGATATTGAAGTTTTGAGAGGTTTGAATGCTTGTTTTCTATGTTAAATGGATGGTCATCAAAGAAGGCATGGCCCAAAAATTCTTAAGAATATTAATAGACTTGCAGCTAATAGAATTTCATCCTTGATTGTGTAGGAAATAATAAAATAGACAATAGAAAATATTATGAGAATGATTTTGATACTTTAGATGAGATTCTTAACAAATTGGAGGACTCTCATTCTAGTGAGGCATATCTTGGTATCCTTGCATATATTCCTTTTTTCAACAATGAGCTTGCTCTTCTTGTTTTTTTTCAAGGATAATTCTAGGTAATAAAAATGTTCCCAAGAGCTTTCCTTAGAAAGATTGAAAGAGTTTAAGTTGTTTGTTAAAATGCTTTGGTAGTCATGTATGAAAAATGTTGTAGCATAGCAAGGCAATGAGCTGTTTGAAAAAATGCCTCAAAGAAATGTAGTCTCATGAAGATGGAATGCCATGACAATCCATAGCCATAGGCATTCGTCATGGCATTCCATCACCATGAGACCAAAATTCTTTGAGGCATTTTTTCAAATAGTTCACTACCTTGTCTATGTTATTACTATTATGCTTTGATAGATTTTTTCGCATAGCTTGTTCAAAAGCACTTGTTTTAGGCTTTTAGCCCATAGTAGCAAGGAAGTGAATTGTTTGATAAAATGCTTTGGTAGACATGTATGTGTTCTCCTTGCAATAGGGTAGCTTGTGTGATTGTGAAAAAGGATGATGTATAGTTTGGGACCCAAATGTCATAGCATAGACAAGGCGATGGACTGTGATTCTCACTTGCAAACAATAGACATGCATTCCAACTTGTGATTCTCACAAGCAAACAACAGAGTCACCAATAATGAAGTTGCAAAGTGATTGAAAGCACTGAGTTATGGTTTGTCCCATTGGCATTAAATACAAATATACAAAATACAATCACAAAGAGTAATATTCACAAACCAAATCAAATCAAAAACCCTATAGCACTTTGATTCATAAATTTTAGATGAAATATATGGACCATTTTGGCAACAGACAAGATGCAGAGGCCTTCACAGCAAAACAAATCGCAAAAAATGTGGCTTCCTGCAACCTTTCCTCCGCTGGCGCACGACTCACTTCTCTTGACGAGCTAGGTTTTTAGATTATGTCAATTAAAATGAAAATTGTGGCGCCATGTTAAATTTTACATAATAAATTATATATAATTAATATAATTAATATAATATTAGCTAAATTTATAATATTAATATAATATTATAATTATTATAGTATATATTAATATAATATTATAATTATTATAATATAATTAATATAATATTATAATTATTATAATTATCTCTCTATATCTTCCACTATCTATGTCACTCCCTCTTCCCCCCTCTATCTATTGAGCTATCTCTCCCTCTCCTCCCTTTCTCTCTCTTCCTCTTCAACCTATCTCTCCTCCTCTACCTATCAATATCCCTTTCTCTCCCTCCCCCTCTCAGCTATCTCCCCCTCTCTATCTCTCACCATCTCTCCCTCCCTATATATCCCCCCTATCCATCAACTCTCTATCTCCACCTCTCTTCCTTTCTCTTCCCATATATCTCCATCTCTCTTTCTCTTCCCATATATTTCCATCTCTCTTTCTCTTGACCCATATATCTCCATCTATCTCTCTCACCATCCCCCTTTATAATCTCTCTATATCACCCCCTTTTTATGTCTCTCCCTCTCTCCCTTTCTACATATCCCTCTCCATCTCCCCCTCTCCTTTCTCTCCCTTTTCTACCTATCTATCTCCATCTCTTCTCTCTCTTCCTCTTCAACCTATCTCTCCCTCTCTCCCCCTCTTCTCTATCTCTCTAATTTCAAGCCTTCTAAAAATAGTTTTTTATGGTCTCGAGCGATATGTAGAAAGGGAGAGAGAAGAAGATAGGGGAGAGATGGAGATATAGTGCAATATATATAGAGGGAGAAGGAGAGACATAGAAAGGGGGTGATATAGAGAGATTATAGAGGGGGATGGTGAGAGAGAGAGATAGAGATATATGGGTCAAAGAGAAAGAGAGATGGATACATATGGGAAGAGAAAGAGAGATGGAGATATATGGGAAGAGAAAGGAAGAGAGGTGGAGATAGAGAATTGATGGATAGGGGGGATATATAGAGAGGGAGAGATGGTGAGAGATAGAGAGGGGGAGATAGCTGAGAAGAGAGATGGAGATATATGGAAAGAGAAAGAGAGAAATAAACTCACCCCCTTTCTATGTCTCTCCCTCTCTCCCCTATCTTCTTCTCTCTCCTTTTCTACATATCGCTTTCCCTCTCCCCCTCTCCTTTCTCTCCCTTTTCTACCTATCTATCTCCATCTCTTCTCTCTCTTCCTCTTCAACCTATCTCTCCCTCTCTCCCCCTCATCTCTATCTCTCTAATGTCAAGCCTTCTGAAAAAAGTTTTTTATGGTCTCTTCAAAATAATTAGACAATATTAGGGAGATCAGGAAGGGGAGAAAACTAAACTCCTTCAAAATAGGGGTAGTTGTGGGTTTGTTCATTTTCTTTGTATACTATATAATTAGTTTCTCTAGGATAAATAAGTCACTATAGAAATGAAAGATGTTTGATTATCTACCTAATATTGTTTTGTGTTTTTTAAATGGAAGAGATCTACAACTCTATAGAAATTTCTATATGCTAATGGTCAAATTATTAGACTATTTAGATCATTTTCTTAGTTGTGTATCCTAACTAATATAGAGTAAGCTTTTTAATTTTAATTGACTACTACATAATAGTTTATGTGTTGAAAGAATTGTTTCCATTCTTTGTAGTTTTTAAATTGGAATACAAATCATATTTAATTTCACGCCAATATACTTCTTTCATAAATCATATTTTTTTAATATCTTAAAATTAGATGTTGGTTAAATTGGAAAAGTTGTTTGAGTTAATTACTAAATTTGATCTAAAAATGTTCAACACTTTAGATATATTCAATTAGATATATATAGTTAAATTGGAGGTGTCATTTGAGTTAATAATTAAATAACGTAATAATCAATTAAAGCAAGGGACATAATTTTGGATGTGTTTTAATTTAATAAATTACAAATTAAAATAGACATAAATTACTTGAAATAAGTGCTTCACAACCCATCTAATCAAATCATAACCTATCAAAAAGGCAATAGGAATTTTCTAAAGAAAAGAACACTTGACCCAATCATAAGTGTATGGCCTCCACATAAAGGAGTGATCCACCTTAGCAATAGCAACTACCCCATCCAAAATTTGCTCACATTACACAAAGCCACAATGTTCCTCCAAGACAAGCCAATAAAATCCAGCCTTATGTGTCCTAGTAATCAAATTGGAGATGATCCTAAAAATGACATTGCTAAGGGTGGTTGGTCTAAAAAATCTAAACGACTTTGCAATTATTTCACTATTATGATCAATGTGTCATCTTTCATGAAATTTTCCAAAACACTATTCATTATGATCATATGGAAATTTCTAGGAGAACTACAATAGTTGTAACATTATGAATTAAAATTAAACATTAAAAAGTACATCATGAATTAATTATGTAACCACATAAGTCAAATATAATTCTATCAAGAAATGAATATCAAATAGATAATACAATCGCATAACTCATACATTTCAATGTCATTGATCTTCTTCTTCATCCAACTCTTTGTCTATATCATCCAATCCAAATTCGACATTGTAAGGATTGGTCATATCATCATCATCATCATTGATATCAATTTCGATAATGTCATCATCCACACAGATATCATCTTCATGAACATTAAGTCCTACATCATCACGATCTAGTTCCTCCTCTTTGACATCTTCATTAGGCACATCATCAACTAACTGTTGATCCTAATCATCATCTACATCATCTTCTAGTTCTTTAGTATCTTCTTCTTCCACCACATTGTACTTTACCGACCTTCTATTTAGATCATGTCTAACAACAAATGACCAACTCGGTTTACCTGGAACCTCTGAGTAAAATACCTGCTCACATTGGCTTGGAAGAACATAGGGCTTATTTCTAGCTCACTCGATCGACCTTGTATTAACCATGGTAAATCTATTATCATGTTCAATAACAGTTCTCTCGGGATCATTTTCATTCAATCGTAGCCCATACCATAGGATGGCGAACAAAACTAATTTAAAGGATTTAAAGTCACACTCAAGTATATCATCCAAAATCCCATAGTATTGATTTTCTAAGACTTTTGGATGTATGTCACTTCTAGATAAAACATTAGTCACTTGAAAGACTACAGTTATCCCAGAATCACAAGTTTTCTTCGTGTCATCCAATTTTTTGATTCGAAATTTATGACCATTGTACCACATAGCCTTGTGGTGTTTCACCTACAATATGTCAAACATGAAAAAATTATTGCAATATCGTCAGTTGATAAACATATTTATTCTTGGCCGAATGTATGCAAAGAAAAAAATCTCAACATATATATACATCAATATAATTGAAAATAATTAAATAATATGGGTGATTGATATATTTATGTGTACCTATTTATCTCTTAAACCATATGCTAAATCAATTTCTCTTCGTGTAACATTGGAATTTCCATTACGATGAGCTTCTTTAACCAATGAAGCCACACCTTCCCATGTTAGTGCACGACCAAATTGTTGACATCGTTCAATCCATACCGTCATCCAATCAAGATTGCTTGTGATGCATAAATGTAGTGCATCCCAGTCTCGACCCACTGTATAAAAAAAATTGAAATTATGATTTATTATTTTGAGTCTTGCACTAAAGAGTTTTGTAGCCTTTTTAAGGAAAATTGGAGAATTTACATGTGAAATGAGAGGTTCAAGCCTGGGTTTCAACAAAATATGTATGGGAGATCTAATTTTATGAATTTTTACCCATGTGTAGACCTAATGGGTTGTGTCTGAGTTGGTTTTGAGGTCTGGGAGGTCATGGAAGTACGAGATTGAATAAACCCTCATGATTTTGGCCTAAAACAAGAGTTTTTGGGTTTGGCAAGAATCTGGTCATATAAGTGGAATATTTTTGTGGATTTAGAAGTTTGGAGGCATAAAAATTTCTTCCCCAAGATTTCATGGGCATATGACAATTTTAAAGACTAGTTGCTTTGTAAAATAGGCCTAATCAGCCTAATCAATACAACCTAGAAAGGGTGATTTTGGTGATTTGGTCCAAAGGAATTTTACTTTCCCTTGAAGTATGTTTAATAACACCAAAATGGGTTTCTAAAACCATCAATTTTTTGTCTAATGTTTTGGGAAATTTTTGAGTTATTGGGCAAAACTAGTAGGTTTGCACTACTACAAGGATTCAAGGAGTTAGTGTGAAATTTTCCTTATGTTGTTTGTCAGGCTTTGATATTTGTTTGTATTTTTTAAAGTGGTCATTATAAACTTTTTGGAAGCCTCTTAAAGATAGGTTGATAGGTTGGTTGATTTGAGCCTCCTAGGTCTACATCAATTAGTTAAGAAAAGCATGTGAAATGAGAGGCATATGAAATGAGAGGTTCAAGCCTAGGTTTCAACAAATATGTTTGAGAGATCTTATTTTATGAATTTTTACCTATGTGTAGACCTAATGGGTTGTGTTTGAGTTGTTTTTGAGGTCTAGGAGGTCATGGAAGTAAGAGATTGAATAAACCCTCATGATTTTGGCCTAAAACAAGGATTTTTGGGTTTGGCAAGAATTTGGTCGTACAAGTAGAATATTTTTATGTATTTGGAGGTTTGGAGGCATAAAAATTGCTGCCTCAATATTTCATGGGCATATGAAAAGTTTAAAGACTAGTTGCTTTGTAAAATAGGCCTAATCAGCCTAATCAACACAACCTAGAAAGGGTGATTTTGTTGATTTGGTCCAAAGGAATTGTACTCTCCCTTGAAGTATGATTAATAACACCAAAATAGGTGTCTAAAACCATCAAGGTTTTGTATCATTTTTTGGGAAATTTTTGAATTATTGGGAAAAACTAGTAGGTTTGCACTACTACAAGGATTCAAGGAGTCAAAGTGTGAAATCTGACTTATGTTGTTTTTCAAGATTTGAGAGTTTTTTGGATTGTTTAAAGTGGTTATTCTAAACTTTTTGGAAGCCTCTTAAATGAAAGTTGATAGGTTGGTTGAGTTGAGTCTCCCAGGTCTACATCAATTAGTTAATTACCACAATATACGACCTTAATTTATAATTGATGTTTATTGAAGATTAATAATTAAATAAGTACAATATGCATAAAAATTAAATAAAAATTTTATTATAATTACCTCTCACTTTCCTCAATCTACCTTTTCCCATCAAGTACTCCCTTTGAATTTGTTAATGGAGTTGGGATCCCAAATGCGATCTACGTGGATCTTTTCTACAAACTTAGGAAGATATTCAAAAATGTACACCATGATCTAGTATACCATATATCCCTCCACCATAGAACCCTCGGGATGTGCTCTTTTTCTAACCAAATCCTTCAAAAATTTCAAGTGTCTTTCAACCATCCACATTGACCTTGTATGTACAGGTCCACACAATTCAATCTCCTCAATTTGGTGTATGAGGTAGTGTTCTTGTGCATTGAAAAATGTCGAAGGTAGACACTTTTGCATTTCACACATTAGATAAGGAATTTTTCTCTTCCAATAATTTATATCTTTTTTATGGATTTCTTTAGATGATATTCATCTACAAGTGATTCAAGACGTAAATATATTAACGAGATTTAACAAAAATATACAATATATCACATAACAAGTAAAATAAATGGCAATTATAAGATCTATACAATGAATTGAATAAATATCACTACTTACCTCATGTATTTTCCAAGATCATATATAAATTGATTAACATTGTTGTCGAATTTGTCTGGGAGAGATAGAGGTAGAACGTACTACAACAATTATAAAATGGCCTTTTCATTATTTTTCCAAAAGTAGTAAACATAATACACTGAAAAGTACATGTAGTATACAAATATATATATAATATACCAGAATAATTACCTTAATGAAGGTATGCCAATCATGCGTTTTCATCCCTGACCCAAATTCACCTTTCTTTGTTATGATATTATTTATGTTCACAACAAATCATGTGGGAAATCGAATTTTTCATATGACTTTTTTTATAGCATTGCTTTGCTGCTCTGTTAATAACCAAGGAAGGGTGCTTATATTAATTTGGTCTCCATCACTATTTAATTGAATGACATTTTTCATTGCATGATTGGATTCCTGAATGTCACTACAAATTATGACAATTTTTTATGTCATGTCTTCCATCCAATATTTTTCATAACGTTTCTATTATATTCTTTCTGATATGCATTGTATCAAACAAATGCACAATTTGTAGTTGCTCATAGTAAGGAAACCTACTAAATTGTTTGGGATAACTTTTCATTCCCTATGGAAACTGGCCATTAATTCCTTGACAACCTTCATGAAGCATATAAGTTAAACAAATTAACAAGGAAAATCATTGTCAATTACAGCATAAGCAAACAAAACACAATATAAAAATAGTAATTCCAAACATATCATATATGATAGATAAACAATTTTATCTGATGTATAACCTTGACGATTAATTCTATTATATTCCAACTTCCATAGGCGAGGTGTCATTCTTCATGGTTTTGATGTAGTCTCTTCTTTCCCATTGAAAAGATGTTTTTCAATTGCTCGATATTTATGATTTCTATGGAGGAAGTACCTATACTCATCAAACAATTGCTTTCCTAAACTTGTTGAATGACAAGATTTCATCTTTGGACCACAAATTGGACATGCAAATTTTCCCTTTGTTTGAAGACCTAGAAGATCATATATAATTGGATTAAATATGTCATCTTTTATAATTATATATAATGAATATATTATTTTAAAAATATGCATGATATCTACTTCATAAAATTAAATATCATTAAAGTGCAGTTGAATGTTATAACATACCACAAAAATGTGTTAGCCCTAGGGCATCATGAATTGTCCATACAAGCATTGCATGGAATTGAAATTGTCTTTGTCCTATTGGTTTAGAGACGTCATACATAGTGACGCCATTCTATAAATTTAGTAACTCGTTGATAAGAGGCTCGAAATATACATTCATATATTTAACTTGGTACTTACCTAGTTGAATGAACATAAACATTACATAATTATTATAACTATTTTACTGCAATATATATGTAAATTAATGTGCATGACTATTAAATGAAAAAAATATAAGTCATTATGCAACAAATAAGACAAATGAGATGCTACTATGTTAAAGAAAATTGATGTAAACAAATACCTAGAAAAATCATTGACAACATTATGTGCTCCCTCTTTATTGACATCCATGGAGGAATGTTATTGTTGATAACAAAAATGGGCCACATAGAGTAAATAGATCTCAGCTCTCCAAATGGATTGACATCGTTTGCTGCCAATGAAAACCTGAGATTACGAGGTTCTTCTTTAAAGTGTGGTCATTTTTCCTCCATGTCCCTAAATGCAGAACCATTTGTAGGCATTCGAATAATGTCATATCCACTTCTATTCCATGCATGGTAATCCATAAATTGTGCTAAGCTTTCGCACCTAAATAATTGTTTCATACGTGGAATAATGGGAATATAATGAAGAACCTTGCAAGACACCTTTTTTGTTAGTTGATCTGTTCAATATCTATTGATATGGCATTTTGGGCATTCTGTTGCAAGTTCATGTTGTTTATGATATATAATATGATCATTGGGACATGCATCTATTACTTGATACTCTATTCCAATATCTTTCATAATGCTAGATAAATATCAGTATGAGTGAGGTAAAATATTTGATGGTGGTAACAAAAATTCACCAATCAATCTACAACAAAATATAATTTGTTAATATAAAGAATATTAATGGTACATATTTCATCCTTTATTTACTAGTGATGAACTAACAACAATTAAAATAGATGAAAAAAGATGACATATATGGCATACCTTAACATCCATGAGATTGCTATGTTGGATAAACCATTCATAACCTTCAAGTTCACCAGCAACAATACAATAGAGAGAAGAGTTGTTTGGGAGCCTTCATAAATGGGCTCATATGCCTTCTCAAGTACAGGTAAATCATGAACATCATCAAAGTCATCTAGTCAATCATCATCATTAGCTGTGCCACTAAATGTGTCATGGATTAGTGTATTTGTACCATCATCTTCAACTATTTTTTCTAGAGCATGATCATCTTCTTCCATAGGATCATTAACTTCATCTTCGATATTCATAGCTCCATGTTCCTCTGCTTGCAAAACCACATTCTTTGGGGCGTGATAATCCATATCTTGTTCCCTAGGGTGTCCAACTTTTATAATAATGATTGACAAAAATAAACCATGATCATGATCAAGTGATTATATATATATATAATGTTAAAATGATATAAACATTTACAAATTCAATCAATATAAAGACATATAATGAAAAACTTATCAATGGATGATAATCATGCCCCCCTTCAATGTGACCATGATGCCTACAATGTTTCTTAGCTATTGTAATTGAAAGTCTTCTCATCTTTAAGCCCTTGCAATTATTGCAAAGACAATAACATTTCCCATCACCCTTTCTTTTCAATCTAGCCCACATTCTAGCAATTGTCTATTCATTTTATTCTCAACTAATATTATCTGACATGATTTTTCTTTACCAAGCTTGAATATTTAGATCTTCAAAAGATATCAAGCTCAAAATATAATAATTTTTAATCATAGATAGGTAACCAAATCTAATAATTCTAATATTTTGCACCAAAAAAATTTGGCATGCAACCACCCCTACAAAAGAGAAGATAGTCTAAAGTTAATGATCAACCCAAAAAACACTTTAAAATGCTA
>VDFB02030016.1:0-27459 GCA_007258455.2 Sequoia sempervirens | reverse complement strand
ATGTTCTTTCTCTCCCCCTTTTTATATTTTCTATTTTCTTTCCTTTTGGATATTATTTATTTTATTTTTCATTTTCTTTTTTGTTTCTCGAACCTTGTGCATCCTTCCCCTACCTCCCCCCTCTCTCTTTTTATCTAGTGTTAGTCTGCAATCAACCATTTTTCTCCTCTTGCTCTCTACCATCCTGATGATGGACAGAGTGTGATCTGAAACGTTGATGCAAAAAACTCAAACACAATCTAATCTAGAAACATCTTTGAACTATAACATGGATTGTGGAAACTTGTAGTGTCCCTCCAGTTGTGACACTCCGTCTTAGTTTGTTTCCAGTTTGATAGATAGATGTTTCAGTTGCTTTTGATACTATGTTGTTTATTTTTAGATATGACTCCGACATTATGTTGTTTTTATACTCTGTGGATGATACACTGGACATCGAGATCATTTGATTATGTTTGTGTGATGTTATTATGGTAGACATGTGTGTGACATGGTTTATATTGTTTCTGAATTATTATGAAGATATCATGATGTATGGTTGTTTTTGATATATGATGCTTGTCAGTTTTGGTGAAGAAGACAGTGTAGCACTACTCACTCGTGAGTACCCTGCTACGCTGTGAGTCTTCTTCATGATGTGTTTATTGATATATGTTTATATGTTTAGCAGTGATGTTTAAAGCAAATATAGGTACCGAGTATCGGGTCCACCTGTTTTTCAGGTCTGAGCGTACCCCAATCCAATGAAATTATGTTGATCTGGAGATAGTGTCAGGGCCTCATTTAGCCATCATTCTTCATTGAACGAGTATCCATTTGTCACATGTTGTTGTCTATTGTTTAGTCTTGTTGTGTCGATCTCGTTTGTGTTGTTTTGTTTGGGAATTCATTATTTTAGTTAAATGATTATTCAATTAACATAGTTGATTTAATATATATTTTGTTTAAATATTAGATTAAAATGTTTATATGTTATGGTTTAATTTATTAAATTAAATTAACAAGTTATTTACTTTAAAAGTGAATGTTAATTTTGTGAAAAGTTATTTAATTAAATGTAATTGTTGAAATTACTTGTGCAAATAGGATTTGTGAAAATAGATATTTTCAAAGAAGTTTTCAACATGTTACAAATTTGGATTTGGAGTTGAAAATGTGATCTGGAGTTAAATGGTTGAGTTAGAACTGATTGATCAATTTTAGAATGCATGATTTACAATCAGTTAAGTTTTATGAATTGGAGTTAATTAAATGCATTAAAAATATTTTGGGGTTGCAATTTCATTCATGGCAATTTTTTGTAAGAATTTTTCACCGCAGTGGATTTTGGAAAATATTTGCACAATAGTTTTTCTAGAAAAGGTTTTATCTTAGATTTTGATTGCAAACGTATTATTGGGTTGGATTGTTTTGGATTTCTTCGTCAAATAGCCAGTGTTTGAGCAGAATTGACAGGAGCTTCATATTTTGTTTCAGCTCAGCTATCAAGCTTTACCAGGTTATCTTCTTTTGGTTTTCTTTGCAATTTCTTAATCTATAGTTTCAGATTTTTATATTTGAATGTTGTTTGCATTGGAATTAGTTTATACTGCCAATAGAAAAGTTTCACCCAGCTAGACCTACACATGCAAGAGAGAAAACAATCAGAAGAGTTTTCAGATTCAAAAGTATATCAAAGTAAAAACAATGAGAAAACAATTAAGCGAAGCATTCAAATCCTAGGAAATCATTCAGTAAAAACCATGATGGTGTTATTTTGCTCGCTCTGGTATTTTTAGTAAAATTCACTTTAAATATTGTTAAAACTATACTTCCTGTAATATCGAATCTGGAATTTCTGCTAAAAGATATAATTTCTGTATTTTTTTCTTTGTCTTGTTGGTTTGGGGCACATTTAAAGGTATTAGTTTGTAATAGAAACATATTACTTCAGATTCCCTATACCTATCACTTATTTTAAGTCGCACGGCTTGTATTTTTATGATTAGTGAAACCTTACTCCTCTTTAAACAATCCTTTGATTCTTGTGAATCATTCATTCATTTCCATTAATGAAAATTTAAGGATTGTCTAATTCTCTAGGAGTTTCTCTACAGTGCGCCCAGTCATCTTTAGAAGGAGGTGTTGATTTATCAAACTTCTTTAAAATTTCAGATCATGGTATTGTCATAGACGTATGTTTCTTTTTGGTCATTTGTGTCTTGAACAAATTTATAAACTCCTTGATCCCATACCTAATCTGTCACAGCAGTATAACTTGAACATGGTAGGGCGCATTGATTTAAATGACCTCGACTCTATTGTGGCTGGCGTACTTGAACATGGTAGCCTGTATAGATCTAAATAACCTCCATGATTCCATTAGCAACCTTTCATAGCTGTCGCACTTGAACATGGTATATAGATTTTAATAACCCCCTGTTTCTTTTGACATCAATCACAGTTGCAACACTTGAACATAGAAGGGTGCAAACGTTTGAAAAAAAAGCTCCCTGATTCTTTAATCTGTAATAGCTGAAGCACTTGAACACAATAGAAAATCTAAAAGATTTAAATAATCTCTCTGATTTCGTTGTCAACCTGTTTCAGCCACAAGCCTCAAGTTTGTTTGGGTTATATCCTCTGTGTTTTATTTGAAGTTGATAATTGTGCTCATGGTGTTTTGATTACCCTATCACTGGGATACACAGTATGTACGCCGCGCTTAGTTTTAGATTTTATTATCTGCAATGTCGATTTGTGCATCTGGGTATAGTTTGATTCCTCTTCTTTTGTCAAACTCTTTCTTTTTAAACCTCACTGCCCTTGCCCACATCTGCAAGATATTTTGGTGAATTTCATGGTTATGCTGAGTGCATGGTGCACTATTCTTTTCTCCAATGTTCCATATTTAGTAAGCTGCAAATATATATCCCATGTCGATGTTAAATGCAAATAGGTTATGATTCATAGTAACCACATATTTTTAAGTAATGTATTCGATGCATGAAGTTAACTACCAGTTGGGTTTGGTTTGCTCGGTGATGTATGCTTCTTGCATGGCGTTATAGTTGTTCATGTGCCTACCTACAGTTAGGTCTCACACTGAACTTTGAACTCTTGTTTTTATAAGAAATTAGCTTAGCATTCTAGATACCACGGATAATCTCCCTGTAGTCTAGTAGATGGCGCCATCATAGGGTGTTTAAAATGTTATTTGCATGCTTCAATTGAATGTAATTGAAATGTCCACTGTAGTTCAAATACGCTATTTTAAAATATCCATTTATGAATGGTAAAAATAAATATCAAGTTATATTATAGATATTTATTATGTTGTATTTAAATGGAATTTCTATTTATATTATGTGTAAAGTGAATAATTAGACTATGATCGTTAAAGATTATAATCATAGTCTTTGATTTGCTAATGTTTTATTTAACTGATTTGTAAAAGATTTAAGTTTACATTTATTATGATTTAAAGTTCTTTAGATTATATTTGATTTTGAAGTTGATTTAAAGAATTTTAATTTCACAAAAAAAAAAAAGAACTTTAGGTTAGAAGTATATTATGTCTTGATTTTAAATGAAATCAGATGCAATTGAAATTTAAAAGAAATGTGGTGGCTATGTGTTTGATAGATAGAAAGGAATATGGTTATTTATTTAGAGAATCAATACGTAATTATTTAATCTATTCCATGAGTATTGATTGGTATCAAGGGAAATTTTGTGAAAGTTTATTTGGTTGGTGTTATGGACCTTTTAGTTTTCCAGAGGCTAGGGATCACTTGGAATGGTTTGTTTATTTTATGTGAGACATGGTATTTGTTTGATATCGTTATTTACAAAGTTGGCCTTGTTCGTTACTTAGCATACCTATGTGGTATTTTGGAATTAAACCATGCATGATGTATTGGTTACCTTTGAGGTATTATGAGATTATATGGTCTATGTCATCTAGATGATGTGATCATTCAAGATTTTGCTTTTCATGCTTAATGGCTTTCCTTTGTAATTGATGTTGAGTTATGTGTACCTTTTCTTCTAGAGGCTCGAGTGTTGATTTTCAAGAAAAAAACTTTTAATATTTGTTTATTGATGTTCTTATATTGTAATCTATTTTGGGACTTTTCCATGCAAGAGTTATTTGTTACTTTTGAGGTGTTTGAACTATTCCATAATTGGACCATGAATGAAATATGTTTTGTTATGGCATTGTTTTATACGCATGTTGGAAGTCCTTGGTATTTTGATGTTGTGTCATGTTTATAGGAAGAGTGGCTTGCGATAGGGGCCGAAACCCTAAGTGGTTGCCAAGGTAACCTATCGTGGGTTTTCATAATTCAGTGAAAACCTTAATAAATAACCTTGGGATTCATTAAATAATTAAGATAAATAGAATGTCTCACCTAGTGCCTTAATGCTTGTATAGATTAAGGGTAGGTTGAGAAGGCCTAGAATGGATTAGTCGTCTACCTTGTCTTCTTGAAAGGTAATTCGACTCCACATGAGTTTTTTAAGGGGCCAGGAATCAGTAGAGACTGTCAGGGTAACTCTGGATGAGGGTCAATAGTCTAGGAAGATTCACCAAGGTAACCTAGAACAACTATGTGATGACACTTTGTCTTGAAGCATGTTTGTGGTCTCTTATGTAGAGTCACCTGTGTTATTGTTGTTGCCTCTGGGAGTTTATTAGTGTTCATGTAATTTAGATACTGTTATTTCGTTATGTGATTATCAGCCATGTGATGTCATGTTCTACTCTTTGTTGTTTGTTTGATTGTTTGTGAACCTGTCATTATCTCCTAGCACAAAGGGAGTGGACCTTCGAGTACCACGTGATTGGGAGGAAACCGTGCTATTTTCCCCTGTGGGTCCTCTTGCAGATGTTGCTTTACTTGGATAACATTGTTCGTGGAACATGTTCCTGATTCTTCATTGATCGTGAAGTTGGACGCTGAGTGTACTCATGAACAAGGCTGGCAACATGATATGTTCTTCTTCTTTATTGTATATTCTCTTGATGTCTATAAGAGAACTTTTGTAATGATATTATATTTGATATGAGATTTATGAAAATCTCACTTGATGTAATCTGGATATATAAATATCTTGACTTTATAAAGTTTATGAAATTGGTTCATTCATGAATTTGATTTGTTCTTATTTGAAAATGATAAGGAACGTCGTCTTGGAATCCTTTGAACGTTTGTTTAATCGAATGAATTTAAAAAAAAAAAAAAATCGATTAATTTGATACTTTATGCTTTGTCCTTTGGATTCCCTGGTGGGGTGTTACAAAACTTGATATCATTAACTTAACCTTTATGAAAACAACCAAATAGTCAATTTCTCCTTAGAGGCCTCAACAAGTGAGTGAGAATCACATAAATTTGTAAGAATTTAAACTTTAAGGAAAAATATTAATCTATTCCTAAATCTAAAATTTAAATGTTTTAAGCACTCTACTTTGACACCATGTTAGATTAAATAAAAAAAAAATACAACAATATTAAGTCTTTCTAGAAATTATGATAGTATAAATTTACAAATAATAATAATAAAAATTTAACAAAATTCCAATATCTGAATTTTAAACAACCAGATATATAATGAAGGAAATATGCTACAATATGTAGACTCTAAGATACACAAGACATGATGACAAATGTCCTAAAAAGTAGTACTTAATTAGAGTATTAACTTAACTATACAAGCCAAAATATCAAGTAAACTCACCTTGACAAATGAAATAAGATGTAACTGCTAACTACCGTCGATTAAAAAAAAGTGACATGTAATCTTATTTCTTCATACTAAATAACAAATAACAAAGACATGCTGCTGCTGCTGCTGCTTATTATTATTATTATTATTATTATTATTCCATGCATTCTTTATCTTATGAATCTACGATAGAAACCCATACAATACATGGCATCATCTTCTGGTCCGTCGTTTATCCCATGTCTGGATATGGTGGTGGCAGAACTTGGAGATGCGTCTAAAAGCCTAGGCTCACCTTCTGCTTTTGGAAAAATTATTTTCCCTTCACAAACCACAAATACCTCACAAAACTGTGGAGCATGCCTGTGTACATATTCGGCTTTGTTTGGTCCCTTCTTCTTTAGCTTTCTGCTTTCCACCAAACAAAAACAACATTAGTATTTTGTTCCAAGGGCGGAACCCATTAAGCACATATCTGTAAAATAAAAGATTGTCCAACCTTGTCATAGGATGAGTTGCTGGTTTTGTCCCCATAACGAGTTTTGAAATGTTAAGTACTGATATCAGTTCTATCAGTGACTTGTGAGGCATATCGCTTTCAATCAGAATCGTTTCTGTTTTTATCTGTATTAAATTATAATCCAACATTCAATTGAAATTGAAGACATAAAATTTTCACAACCCATAATGGTAGATCGAATATTTCTTAACAATTAGTATTATTATTCTATCTATATATGAAAGAGTAACAAACAAATTCACCGCCAGAAATTGATCCCCAACAATTCATCACCGTGACATATTCATCGCACACCAGCAATTAATCACTGTGGTATATTCACCGTGTATACCTTTTTTATGCATTCAACAAAATCTCTGTATTTTTTCTTTTTTGGGATGCTCTCCGCCACTTAAATATTGAAAAATGTATATGTGGTGAATATAACACGACGATGAATTGCTAGTGATGAATTGTATACATGCTGAATATGTCACGACAATGAATTGCTGACGGTGAATTGTTGGAGGTGAATTGCTGATGGTGAATTGTTGACAGTGAATTTTCCTAGAGCCATATGAAAGTGGTGCAATAACAATATAAGAAATGCTATATAATCAATCACCTTGGCTTCTAAGCACATATCCAGATAATTTTGTAGTAACCTCAATCTCTTGACCTCTTCCTCTTTTATATAGTTGTCCCACATGTCTTGTGAGACATTATATTTGACAATCTTTCCAACTGTTTTATAAACCCATATAAAAAGTTTAATCTAATCAGTATGGATTATTTAAGAGTTTTAGTTTTTACCAAAATTATAGAGAAAACTGAATATTAAGTTGATTTGATAAGAACTCCATGAGCTTAGATGGCTTGAACCACAATAAAAAAAAAAAGGGCTCTAAAGACCTTCCCAATTGATTCAGAAAAAAATAAACCTAATAGAAGTTATTGGTGACCTTCTGATTGTTTCCCAAATCTTGTATCATCAAATCAACCAATCAAAGGAAAAAAAGGATTGTAAGACAAGAGCATTGTGACCCACCTGGGCTTGGAATTGACTTCAATAGAGGGAAAACATGAATGAGAATTAGAGAGTCCCCCTCTTTAACAAGATGATTCAAAGCCCATTGCAGTGCAGAAGGGTCCTTCCCCACTGCAACATATACCTGGTTATCATCCCTCTTCTCTTCCATGCATATATCTTCAATTACTTCCTCTATCTCACAACTCCCCTTTTGAACTTGGTTGAAAATAGCAAGCTCCATTATCTTTCTCCAATCTTGGCTTTTCAGAGTCTCCTCAATCATTTTGCTCCATTCTTTACTATGCAACTGCTCTGCAACCAATTTGTTTTCCTTGTCTTTCTCAAATTCTTCCATGCCTGAAATCTCCTGCATTTCTCTCCTTCTGATCTCCTCTCTTTTCTGGGATTTGATTTCTTCCAATCTTTGAATAACATTAGTATTATCTTGCGAACTTTGGCCAATCTCATAATAAACACTGCATTCCACAGGAATGGAAGGGAAAGAAAATTTAGAAGTCAACATGGTAAAATATAATCACAGGCAAAGCAAACTCTGTAAAATGGCAAATATAGAACCTTAGCTAATGTCAATATATATTATCCAAATTCAAATAACAAATCAAAACTAATCCAGTTGGCAGAAATGTTCAGGAATATACCATGGATAAATATTGTTTTTTACGCCATCCGTACTGATTTTCCAAGGAACATACCAAATAATCATTTTTATATATCTGATTGAAGTTGGATTCTACCCTGAAATGTAACCTGCATTTATATCTATTTTAATAATTCTAGGAATTTGGCAACATTGTGACTGATTTGTATGATTCTCCAGCCCAGAATAATATTAACTGGAGATCTGAAAAAGCATATTCCGAATATGCTTTCTACCTTGGATTTGCAGAAATTTCTATCATTATCTAAATACTAAAATTACTAAAATGGTTACTAGTTTAAAATATCAAAGAAAAAAATTATGAGAAGGATATGTATTATTAGTTCCTGTCGGTAAGGAATACTATTGCATTCGCCCGGAATGCATTTAACCGGCAGCATTGACCAATCACGTTTCGCCATTTAACATACTACTTATTTTTTGTATAGTTTGAATTTGGAAAGTTATTTTATATATTGGAAAATTAGCATTTATCTATTTTTCTATTCGTCCGAGTAGCTTTATAAATCATTTTCGTTTTACAAATTCGGGAAAATGCAAACGCATAAATTGATTAAATAAATTTAAGCAAAGGCATAGTTTAAAAGTTGGCGGCTAGAGGTACGTAATCCATGAATGCAGATTAAATGCATTAAAATATCAAGAAACTGTGACTGCATAAATTGATTAATTAAAATTAAGCAAAGGCATAGTTTATCAAACTGGCGGGTAGACGTACGTAATGCATGAATATAAATTAAATGCATTGAATGGCATCTAGCTCGAGGTGAAGGTGGTGGAATGGCTTGGAGGTCACGCGTGGCCAGGGTACTTTGGTCATTTAATATAGAGTTAAGTTACTTGGTATGCATTTCTATTACTTTGCGTGTGTTGTTTTTGTCTTCCTCTCATGAGTCACTGCCTAGGAGAGTTTCGAAGCGACCGAAAGCAGAGATGTTATATTTGCAAGTAGGGTCCGTGACTCCGTAAACGGAAGTATTTGAGGTGATAATTTGGTATATTGTGAAGTTGCAGTTGCACCGGGATGCTGAGAGACTTAATTCGCTTGAGGTCGGTGAGGTAACTTTTCATTTTTTGTCTATTTGATACAAGAAAATGCAAGTAGGGTTTCATAGTGCTTTAAGGCATTCGTATACTTTGATTATAAATTTGTATTTTAAACTAGTTTTAGTATTGTTTATTCGAATTTCTTGTTGAAATGCGAAGGTTTCATCTGCGTTTGATAGGAATTATGTAGAAATCCTCTTGTCCATTTTACTTCATGCATGTGAGCCCTGTCAAGTTTGTATATTTTTTATTACTGCAAAGCAGTCCCATAAAGAAGGCTTTCGAACCAAAATTATGTCAACATGTGTGATTATGAGAGCTTTTGACCAATGAGTCGACAATGTGTTGCTTTGAGCTTTCCGCCACAATGTGCTTACGTGCTGTATAGAGGGTCTAAGTAAAGTCGGTTGTTGGGTTCCTCAGAGGCATAACCATATATTAAAACTACTTTTAGTGCATTATCTATCTCAATTTCTTGCTGAAATGAAGGTTTCATCTATACATAGGCATTATGTAGAAACTTCCTTGTCTATCTTTTTACTTCATGCATGCCGTGAGTCCTCAGAGAGTTTGTGTATTTTGATTACCGCAAAGTGGTCCCATAAAGAGGGCTTCTTGGGAACTCCAAATTATGTCAACGCGGTACCATAATGAGAGCTTTCAACAATGAGTCGATTGTGTGTTGCTTTGAGTCGCTGTCATGAAAGTACAAAGGATAGAGGGATTCTCAAGTGAAAGTCAAGCCGTTGTTGTCCTCAGAGGCATAAATGCAAACAATGGAGCATAAAGAATGCAGTAGAAACCTTTTTCCTACCAGCAAGCATAAAAATTATGTCAGATGTCATCGTTACTGTTTTTGTATCTTGGGGTTATAAAAAACTATGTCAAAAATGTTATAGAATCCAAATTACAATGTTGCCATAGAGCAGTTAACTAATAGTGCTTGATAGAATAGTTGTAAGCTTTATGCAAAAGAGTAATCAAATTCATTGCTAGAAGATTTGTGGTCCAAGAACCTGTGGCAATTAGTTTGTGTAGTTAATCTGATCTACATTTATACTTGTGTCTCTTGAATCTAGAAAAATGCTTGCTAGTGTTGTAATGGTTTTTGCTATTAGTATCCATTGCAGTAGGAGTACTATATATTGCTATTTTTTTAGAGAAACAAACACATGGTTTTTGTTTTCTAATCAAAGCTTTTTACATGGTGCAATACTTTTGCTTGGAAGAAAAGAGGTCATGTAGTGGCCCAGCTATGGCAAATTCTTCAAGCAAGTAGTATAAGGTGAGTTTCTAGAATGAACCTTCTCCATTGTTTACAATTGCATATAGTAGACAGAGAAAAAGGTTAATTCAAGATTCTCACTGTATTGATTGTACTTGTAATCATATCATTTCTTTTTGTTACAAGGACAATCTTTGCAAATGGGTATTGTGAGTGGCATATGCTATATGGTTCATAAAAATTAAGCAGTTGGGGTTCAAAAGTAGATCTTCGTTGCAGTGGCATTATCTCATAAATGCAATAATTATCCTATCAATTTTTTTGGTGGCTAATTGCACTTTATAATTTAAACCTTCCTTTTTTTAATTTTGAGAGTTTGATTCTGAATCCATATGCATACTTTGATTAAAACTATTGGCTAAAGGTGCATAATTCATTTATGCAAAAACAATGCATTTAATGGCATTTGACTAGAGGCTTAGGTCATGGATTGCTAATTAGTCTTTGAATATATACCAAATTAAAAGAGATAAATAAGTATAATTATCTCGCCACATTTCACATTTTGACCTTCAATCAAAGCCACTAACAGTAGCAAAGTAGGACCTCCAAGGTATAGTCTGCTAAGGACTATACCGTGAAAAACATATTTTGGACAAGTTGGCTAGACAATTTGTTGAGATTGCTTTACAAACTTTGAAGCAAATGCATTTTTCCTTCTGTTTTCTTTCATTGTAAATCTTAAATGGAAGTTGGGTTTCACATTGTTGCAATGCATTTGGATACTTTGATTGTAAAATCATAGTTTAGGTCATTTTAAGTGTTATCGATTCAAACCTTTCCTTGAAATACCAAGGATTCATCTGAATCTTGGAGGCAACGTATAGTTGTCTATAATTATCCTTGGCCACATTTCACATTTTGACCTTTCAATCAAAGTCAATTAACAAAGTAGCAGTTAGACCTAAAGAAGGTTGAAGGACTATGCTAATAGAAAACCATATTTTGGACAATGGCTAGACAACCTATTGAAATTGCTCTACAAAAATTCTAAAGCAAATGCATTTTCCTTCGCTTACCTTCCTCATTGGTACATCTTAAATGGAACTTGGGTTTGGCATTGTTGCAATGCATTTGGATACTTTGATTGCAAAATCATAGTTTAGATCATTTTGGCATTATTGATTCAAATCTTTCCTTGAGATAATGGCGATTCATTTGAGTCTCTTGTAGGCACAAACAAATGTCCTATAAAGAGAGCCTTTGGGAACCAATGAGTCGCCATATGATAGAGGAATATTGTCAAATATTGTGGTTATTAACTCATAGGCAATAATACATGCAAAATATGGAAGCATATAGAAAGCAAGTTAACTCTTCAATAATCCCATGAAACATAGTCTTTGTATGCATCCATGCATACAGGTTTGCATGTATATATGCGTGCATGTAATTATGTATATATGAATGCATGTATCGATGTTGCCATGTATGTATGTGTGTATATAATGTAATATTGCATTTGCTTTAAATGCTTTTGGTGGATGTGGTGCCAAATTTAAAGCCATCCAAATACATTGTCATTGTTGTATTATATTGCTTTTAAAGATATATGAACTCAATTTCGTGAGTTATATTTCATATTGGTAAATTGGCATTTATTTGTTTTTGGAACCCATGGGAGTGGCTTTGTGAATCGTGATTGTTTTAAAATGCTTGTGAAAATGCAAATGCATAGCTTCATTGATGGCTATGTGCTTTCATGCATATATGCATATTTATAGGATTCATTGCTATCATATAAAGGCCACATAAATATTCATTCCCCAAGCCCATGTAGTCATTTCAATATGTGCATATATTAAGGGATCTATTGATACATGGAAATGTGCATCCATGGATACATGAACACATATATAGTTGTAAGCATGTGATCATGTATGTATGTGTACGTGTATATATGTGTACATCCATGCATGTATCTATGCATCTATGCATTAAAGCATGTGTGCAGCTATGTGTCTATGAATACATTTTATCCAGTAATCAATGTCAATTAATAGACTAGCACTCGTACCTAGACAATGTTCAAGGATTGTGCACTGATAGAAAACCATATGCATATCAATATGTTAGAGAGCATGTATCTATGCATGGGTGTGTATAGATGCTAATTGTTTTGAATTTTGGTTGCATGTGATTGCATTAAAAAATTAAGAATAAGTGCTAGATAATTGAAATGTTAACCGAGAGTTTTGAAGCTTTTGTTGTTCATTGAGAGTCTTTGAAGCTTAAATGTCACAGTATATGTAGCATTTTACCCAATAGCTCTATCATTCATGATGATTTAGGCAAGTTCATATTTCCTCATTGATCCTTGTATTGTCTCATATCTAAATAATTAGGCAATTGCTAGTTAGCCTTTAAGTACATAGGAATTCAAAGAAAGAAATGATTGCAATTAGCCTTTTGTACATTTGAACTATTAATCAAAGGTAGTCAGAAAACTAGCCCTAGAAAACCACGCCCGTGTTAATGTGTTGAATACCATGTATTTTAGTGCATGGGTGTATATGGATGCTATGAGCTGGGTGATTTCTACCATTATGTAGCGCTTGCTATTACTTGTACAACCAAGCCACATGCAAGTAGAATTCATAATTCATGGCATCCAGATACACTCTAGGACAAATACAAATCAAGGTTGTTGGCATCTTGATAAGAAAGATGATGAGATACATCAAATCTCAATGTATGTCACATACTGAATAAAGATGATCATTAGGGCAGGTACAGATGAGAATCCTTATTGGTGTGTGGCTAATTTCCTTTTTGATTGAAGACTTGTCAAGAAAATTACATGCCAATACTATTAGAAAACAGGTAGAATTAGATTAATTGATTGACTATGATTGATTGACTATAGGCTCGTCCCAAAGCCTTTATGGGACCACTGGGCAATAAAAAATACAAACTCTATAGGTCCTGGCTACGCATGGAGCAAAATGAACAAGAGGATTCTGCTACAGTACCCATCAAATGTAGATGGAACCTTGAAATTTGAACAAGAAATTCAAATAGATAATACTTCAAAGTAGTCTAAAATACGAATTTGTGCCTATGAGGACAATAACCACAACTTTTAACAAAACCCCTCTATCTTTTATGCTTTGATGACAACGGGAAAGCTCAAAGCAACACATTGTTCACTCATAGTTCAAAAGCTCTCATTATCGCACGTGTTGACATAATTTTGGTTCCAAAGCCCTCTTTATGAGACCACTTTGCAATAGTCAATAATATAGAGACTTTACAGGGCTCACATGCATGAAGTAAAATGGAGAAGAGGATTTCTACATAATTCCTATCAAACGCAGATGAAACCTTCGCATTTCAACAAGAAACTTGAATAAATAATACTAAAAGTAGTTTAAAATATGAATTTATAATCAAAGTATAAATAAATGTTCAAAGCACTATGAAAACCCTACTTGCATTTTTGTTTGCATGTACCTAGTTTAAACATTTAATTATTGGTTCTTGATAATGGAATGAAATGAACTAGGACAAATGGAAATAGAATGACCCCATGGAATTGGAACATCAATGTTTGCATGTCTTTAACATGATAGCAGATTTGTGTGCATGAGACTTATTTGAATCTCAAATGTCATAGTGTATGTGGCATATTAGCTAGTTGGCTTAACATGATAGCTTTCAAACAAGCATCTGAACATCAAGCTAATTGGCTGATGAATAAATGTGTCTCCATGGTTAGTCATCATAGCTAATTATTGGTCATCTTTATCCTCCAATCAGTTAAATCAATGTTGCTTATTCACATTCACAAATACACAATCTTTGTAAACATTTTGCGTGCTTTTAATAGGAAAAGAGCTTTAGAATAGGATATGTACATTCATCTAAGCATCATAAGACGTAGATTTCTAACAGATATAATAGTTTGTAATGCTGTCATGAATATGCATACCAAATATAGAAGCACAAGCAAAAACATTTAAACTGTTTGATAGAATTCCTCAAAGAAATGTTGGCTCTTGGTGTGTAGTGATTGCAAATTATGCAAAGAATTATTTTTCAAAACAAGCTTTTTGCAAACATTCAAGCAAATCAACTAGATAGCTAATCAATTTAATTGTGAATCAAGTTACTTGACTAATCAATGAAACTAGTTCATTGATAGATTAGTTTTCTTGAATAGTTAATTATAGTTAATTAAAAAACATATTTGTACACCAAATCAATTAAACCAATCATGGTCATTCATATGAAAAAAAAGGAATTTCTTGAAAAGGCTTTATAGATTAAGGAAGCAAATGCAATTGCTAGGTGTAAACTAAAATTGGAAAATCCTTGCCAACATCTTCCTTTTTTGTTTCTTGTGTTGCAAATATTCAATAGGCTATAGCTGTCCATATTAATTGTATCCCTTCATCTATGTTGAAGCCATCTGTTTATTCTATTGCTTTCACTATTATTTCATGAAAGCGAAAGTGTCATAGTATATGTGGCGTAGCATCTAATAAGTCCATCTCACATTTTTCTCATAACAATTTAATTTGTCTCATCTTTCTCTGAATCATTAATCAAAGTCAATTAACAAACAAGTCAATCTTACACTTGACTCATGTAAATTAGGTCAATTCTATCTTTTACTCATTAATGAAATTAACTAATCATTAACAAGATAGCTTTGAAAAAAGTTAGGTCAGTGATCAATCAAGATATTTGACTGATAAGTCAATTGAGTTCAATAGTTAATCATAGTAATAGAAAACAAATGCTCATTATATGATGTCCTTGTTGAAACCCTACTTACATTTTCTGTTTGCATGTGTGTGGTTTAAACATTTAATTATTGGTTCTTGATAATAGAATGAAATGAACTAGGACAAATGGAAATTGAATGGCCCCATGAAATTGGAACATCAATGTTTACATGGATTTAACATGGTAACAAATTTGTGTGCATGAGACTTATTTGAAACTCAAATGTCATACTGTATGTGGCATATTAGCTAGCTGGCCCAATATGATAGCTTTCAAACAAGTTAATCTTAGCCGCATCAACCGCTTCACTCCGCTAATGATGTGAATTCAATCAGACTCCATGGTTATTCATAGCCAATTATTAGTCATCTTTATCCTCCAAATCGCTTAAATCAATCTCGCTTTATTCACATTCGCTGCATACAATAATCTTCTAAACATTTTATGTGCTTTTAACAGAAAAGGAGCTTTAGAACAACATATGTACATTCATCTAAGCATCATAAGATGTGCATTTTCTGACAGATATAACGATTTGAAATGTTGTCATGAATATGCATACCAAATATGGAAGCACAAGCAAAAACATTTAACCTGTTTGACAGAATCCCTTGAAGAAATGTTTGCTCTTGGTGTGTAGTGATTGCAAATTATGCAAAGAACTATTTGTCGAAAAGGGATTTTTGCAAACATTCAAGAAAATCAACCTAATGGCTGATCAAGTTAACTGTGAATCAAGTTACTTGACTAATCAATGAAACTAGTTCATTGATAAATTAGTTTTTTTGAATAGTTAATTATAGTTAATTAAAAAACATCTTTGTACACCAAATCAATTAAACCAATCATGGCCATTCATATGCAAAAAAAAAGGGATTTCTTGCAAAGGCTTTATAGAGAAGGAAGCAAATACAATTGCTAGGTGTAAACCGAAATTGGAAAAGTTTTGCCAACATCTTCCTTTCTATTTCTTATGCTACAAATATTCAATAGGCTATAGCTGTCCATATTAATTGTATCCCTTTGTCTATGTTGAAGTCATTTGTTTATTCTATTGCCTTTGCTATTATTTCATAAAAGCTCAAATGTCATAGTATATGTGGCATAGTAGCTAATAATTCCATCTCACATTTGCTCATGACAATTTAATTTGTCTCATCTGTCTCTAAACCATTAATCAAAGTCAATTAACAAACAAGTCAATTTTACACTTAGCTCATGCAAATTAAGTGAATTCTATCTTTTACTCATTAATGAAATTAACTAATCACTTTATCAAGATAGCTTTAAAACAAGTTAGGTAGTGGATCAATCAAGCTATTTCGACCGATGAGTCAATTCGAGTTCAATAGTTAATCATAGTAATAGCAAGCAAATCCTTGTTTGATGATGTCATTTTTGAATTTGATTTTGTGTCCCTTTCTGCACTTCTACTACAGCTTGAAGCAATGATGCTTCATGGTTCAAGTATAAAGTGTAATTGGAAACCTTTGTTGACTTACATTCATTGATTTAAATCAGTTTGGAAACCATGCTTGCAGTAGTTCTTTACACTCGATGCAAAACAACAATCTAGTTAAAATGCATAGCAAAAGCCTGTAGAGAACCATGCTCACACTTGTGCATTTGGAATTCAAGAACCTATGATAAATAGCCTGCTAGGTTAATTTGTCTCCAACTGATACGTGTTTCCATTGAATCTAAAAATAAACTAGTTGGTGTATTTCAGTGTTTTGACTATTAGTATCCATTACACTATCACTGTCATCCATTGCAATTATAATTTTGGGAGTTGTTTGTACAAATGTGTTTTCACGCATTATGAAACCCAATTTTCATTTCGATAAATGAAGCAAAATAAATAAAAAGTAGCAGTTTGTTTCCCTTGAGTAACTTGTCTCTTGGTATTCATTCAATGAGCAAAGGAGCTTTTGCTCTGTCACTGTAAACGTCCCCTTTCTATTGATAAAAGCTGTCAGTTTTCTAAACTATGTCTTTGCTTAAATTTATTTGTATATGTCATCTTCTTCCGGACTCTCAGCAAAGAAAGAATCTCCATATTCTACCACCAAAGAAAATGCATTAACGTCAAAGGAGTTTGAAATTGAAGATAACAAACCTAATAGCACTCGCTTGGATAAACTATTTTCTATAGTGACAATTTTATTGGCTCCTAGTGTCAAGGCAATAATACTCATGCATTCAATTGAAATGCTTTTAACTGGCAGCATTGGGCAATCACATTTTTCCATTTAACATATTACTTATTTTTTTGTATAGTTTGAATTTGGAGAGCTATTTTATATATTGGAAAATTAGCATTTCTCTATTTTCCTATTTGTCCGAAAGTAGCTTTATAACCATTTTCGCTTAAAAATTCAGGAAAATGCAAGCCGCGATAAATTGATTAAATAAATTTAAGCAAAGGCATAGTTTAAAAGTTGGCAGCTAGAGGTACGTAATCCATGAATCTAGATTAAATGCATTAAAATATCAGGAAACTGTGAGCGCATAAATTGATTTAATAAATTAAAGCAAAGACATAGTTTACAAAACTGGTGGGTAGATGTACGCAATGCATGAATACAAATTAAATGCATTGAATGGCATCTAGCTCGAGGTGAAGGCACTAGAATGGCTTAGAGGCCATGCATGGCCAGGGTACTTTGGTCATTTAATATAGAGTTAAGTCACTTGCTATGCATTTCTATTACTTTGTGTGTGTTGTTTTTTGTGTTTTGTAAGCTCTTGTTCTAAGGAAGAGTTTGTAGCCACTGAGCAGGAGATGTTATAGTTGCAGGGTCCATACCTAGAAACGAGTTACTTGAGATGATAATTTGTTATTTACCACAGTTCCTTTCCATTAAAGTGCATAATGAGGTTGTGTTTCATAGTGCTTTAGTTCACTATCACTATCACTTTCTGCCTAATGTGTCAGTGCATATATGTATGTATGCATGTCTCTATGTGCATATGCATTTACCTATGTGCATATCAATGTAGACATTTGTAGATGCATATATGCATGTCTGCATGTGACTCTAGATATATATATGCATTATGTATTTATGCATATATGTATGTGTGTATAGATGCATCTATGTGTATATGCATGCAATCATATGGATTCATATATGTTTATGTCCATACATGCATTCATCTATCTTCACATGGATGTATCCTATACATATATATACATATGTATACATATATGTGTGTGTCGATATGTCTTTTCTAGGAAAAAGTTTACAATGACAGGGCAAAGGTTGTCATGGTTCCAAAAAAGGACACTTGCAGACAAGCTACTCCAGGCAATAAATAGTTTCTTTCATCAGTTTTCTTTTATTTTAACATCCATAGGCACATTGAGTTTCACAGTGCTCAGCCTATGCTATTCTACAGAGACTAGTTCCTTGGACAAGCAATTTTCTTTTGTCCAATGTACAATGTGAGAGCTTAACAATAACTTGGCGCTTATGAGTCCTCTAAAGATTGCATATCTTCAATTAATGTAGAACTGTTCCATAGTGCAAGCTTTAGAGCCACTATTCTCTTAGCATGTCCCACAATGGGACCTTACAAACAATATGAGGACAATGTGTCGAGAGGACTTTACAAACTATCAGAAATTTACCTCCTTACAGATATAAGCCTAAACTCCACAATTTATCTCTCTGTCATTGAAGCATAAAGCAAAGAGGATTTTTGCAACTTCTAATTTTGTACTTTTACATGATAATTCACCTTATTAATTAAATCTAACTGAAATTATCTTAATTAATTAATTTCTTTTTTCCTTCTTCGCCATTTCATATCTAATTAATTAGGTAACTTGAATAGTATTTATATACATAATAATTAAACAAAGAAATAAGTATAACTATCCTTGTGCACATTTGACCCATCAAACAAAGTCAATTAAAAATCTGATTCAATTTTTTCACCGAGTAGTATTGGCATGCAATTTCCTTTGAAAAGTCTTGAAAAAAGAGAATTACTCACACACCAATAAGGATTTTGATTTGTAATGTTCCTATCCAAATCATCTTCATTGAATAAGATGTTGTGGGTATACATTAATGGATGTATGTCATCATCTTTCTTATCGATGCCAACAACCTTTGGTTTGTATTTCCCTCGGGTGTATCTAAATGCAATGAGTTATGAATTGTACTTCTGCATGTGGCTCTACTGCATTATACAGTAAGTGCTGGCATAATCCAAGATAAAATAAACTTTCTATGCATATGGAAATGAAATGACCCCATTTAGTTAGAAAATCAATATTTACGCCGCTTACCTATTAAGTGATAGCCGGTTTGGCATTAAACAATAGCTAGAAAATTGTTTCTACCGCTAAAGGTGCATAATTCATTTATGCAAAAACAATGCACGTAATGGGTATCCGTACTAGAGACGAGGCTACAGTTTGGATTGCTAATTAGTCTTTGAATATATATAAATAATTAAAAGAGATAAATAAGTATAATTATCTGGCTACATTTCACATTTTCAACTTTCAATCAAAGTCAATTAACAAAATAGCAGTTAGACGTAAAGAAGGTTCAAGGAGTATGCTGATAGAAAACCATATTCTAGACAATGGCTAGACAATGTGTTGAAATTGCTTTACAAACTTTGAAGCAAATGCATTTTCCCTTCTGTTATGGGGGCACCAATAACTCTGGACAGGTTATGGCCACCCAACCCTATTACACCTAGCCGAGGAGCTCCCATAGTCTCTTTAGGCTCCATGCCATAACCCATCAAATATCAGCCAGGAACCACCTACCCTTCCAACACCATATTATAGAGATAGTCAGCCAGTACACCATATTTCCTCAACCAGCCCTACCCTCCTTACTCCCACAGATATTCACACTTGGAAAAGAAACTTCTACTAATTTAAAAACTGTCATTATCGCACATGTTCAGATAATTTTCATTCCAAACCTCTCTCTTGCTATCGTAATTCACTTTATGTTAATAAAAAAAAATACAAACTTTACAAGGCTCACATGCAACCATGCATCTTTCCCATAGATACACATATACATGTACCCATGTGTACTGCAATACATGCATCTATGTACGCATGCAGCCATGGATATATGTATCTATGGAACTTCATGTGTAATCCATGGATATTTCCAAACATGTATCTTTGAGCATTTATGTATCCAGCTATGCATCTATCTATCTATCCATGCAACTATGTTTCTATGTATTTTTCTACGTATAGATGCATCCACGCTTATATCTATCTTTGTTTCTATGTAAAAATGTATACAAGCATCTATCCATATATGTGTCAATGTATCTATGAATACATCTAACCATAGATACATGTATCTACACATCTATGGATACCATGATAGATGTCCACATCCATGTATCTATATGGATACATGTATCAAGTAACTTTACCCAAGTCTTGACTCTACAACAATAACATCTCCCCGCGGACTACACAAATCCGCGTAATAACAAAAATGAAACGCCAAAGCAATCAAATACAAATGCATCTCTAGTCACTAAAATCTATATTACATGGTAAACAAGCAAGAAATTTTGAGTTGATGAAGGTCATGAACATTGAACCAATAGTAGGACAGTCACCACAACATTTACGTAAACCTATGGTGCAGACTCTCTTTTCCATTATCAATTTTATTCCCAATTTCATCCATTAAGAACTTTGTCAACCTGTAGATCCTGTTGTTAGCCATAACTTTCATCCATGATTTCCATTTATTTTATCAATGAACTCCATATCTTTGATCCATGAAGAACTTCTTCAACCTATGCATCCATGAATCCTATATCTTTGAGGATATTCTTCATGGATGAAATTGGGAATACAATTGATAATGGGAAAGAGAGTGTTGAGCATAGGTTTACTTAAATGTTGTCGACTATCATACTCTTCCATTAGTTCAACGCTCATGACCTTTATCTACTAAAAAGTTCTTGCTTCATTCATCCTAGTCTTGTAGGAAATGTACAACTGTCCTATAAAGAGAGCTATGGAACCAATGAGCTGTCCTAAAGGATAGAGGAATATTGTCAAATATTGTGGTTATTGTCCTCACAGGCACACATGAAAAATATGGAAGCATATAGAAAGCAAGTTAACTCTTTAATAATCCCATGAAATATAGTATTCAATAAACAATAATACTAAAAGTATTTTAAAATATGAATTTATAATCAAAGTATAACAATGTCTTAAAGCACTATGAAACCCTACTTGCATTTCTTGTATCAAATAGACAAAACAGTGCTACCTCTTTCCTCGACCCTCAAGCACCTCAGTTCTCATCATTCAGCCGCAACTCCAGAACTACAAAATACCTTGCCTCTGCCACACAATGTACTCACTATGAAATATATAAATGTATCATACCATAGTACTTTACATGCAAAAAAAAATGTTCTATATTATAGGATACACAAATAGCAATAAGTATTTAAAAATTATAAAATGCAATTTGCATTTTAAGAAACAAAAGTTCTTACTTGGGTTGTTTCTCGTTCAAATTAATGTACATAGGAATTATGTTTTGTTTTTATGAATGGCATAGTATATGTCACTCACTGTACTCATTTGTCTAAATTGTCCTTGTAACAGGGATCAATGCTCTCAACTGTATTTAAACAATCACACACAAACTGCACAAGGGAAAATTGCTTGTGCCTATCACTATTTGTACATTTCTACAAGTATACTTGATCGTTCGATAGCAAATTGCAAGGTCAGTTTTCCAAATTGTCTTTTTTCTTTTCTTGAAATGCAATTGAAATTCTTCAATATAATAACTGCATAAAGTTCTTTTCCATGTATTCATTTTTTCATCTTGTATTCCTCATTTCTTTGAACATAAATCATTTAGAAAGTTGCTTGCACATATACAAACAGGAAAACACATTTTCCACAATTGCAATAGTAATTTGTCTTCGGACAATAGAACAGGTTTTGCTTATGTGTTAATAAGTTATACTTCCTCTATACAATATCCATAGAATAGAATGAACTACTAGCATGCAATTTTTAAACACTGTTTGCAGTTTTAATAGCCTATAGAGTCATAAGTCTTTGTTTTGTGTCAACTGGTTTTTACCTATATGCATTTAAGGCAAAATTTTTCATAGGATTGCTTATATCTGTGGCAAGTTGTTGTGCAGTATGCAAGTTAACGTATGTTTAATCTTCCTGTATTGCAAATAAAAGCCTACAAAGTTAATTTCAAAAGCTGACATAGCACATGAGTATAATGAATGATGTACTACGTCACTCATAGACATGACGCAATATTTTTCCATGGTCTTGTTTACATGCAAAATGACATTATCCACAATTCCTTTTTGCTCACATTGCCAATTTCACTGTGTGCTTTAAACCTCTAGAGTAAGAGAAAACTGAGGAAAGAAACTATTTATTGTCTCAAGTAACTCGCTTCTCTCGGGTTCTCGATATCAGAACTATAAATAAAATCTGCTCAATCGCTAAAAACTCTCCTAGAAAAAATACTTGTAGAATAGAAAAACAATTTGCGCGAAGTAATAGTCATGCTTAACAGCTGACTTAAGTCTATAACAAATGAACAAAGCAACATGGCTATACATGTCCACCAAGCCATTCCAGCAGTTTCTTATCCACCCATTACGCTATTTAATGCATTTGCTTTGCATGTATGCACTGTGCACCTGCACCTTTGAGTTTCAATCTCTTCTTTTAATTATTTAATCAATCTATGCCTTCACTTTTGCTTAATGGACCTATGCCTTTCCATTTTCCTCAAATTTTTAAACATAAAATGATTTTAAAAAGCTATTCGCGACAAAATAAGAAAAGCCATAGATCTTCTTTGATCAAACAATGCTTTTGCATTTCCGATTTCTTTTAAACAAGAAAATGATTTCTCAAACTGCTCCTCTATATGCCAATTTCTAATCTATGTTTATCCGAATAGCTTTCAAAATCATTTGTTCTTTGAAAAAAACTAGTCGCTGAGAAGTACATAGAAACAAAGGAATCCAATTACACAAAACATTTAAATACCATAGACTGAGATTGACAATGTGAGCAAAAAAGATTCTTGTCAACCATTTGTTGCATGTAAACAAAGCTACCTGAAAATATTGTTTTGTGTTTGTGGCACTGAAAGTATACATCATGCATTGTACTCATTTATCCACTTTGTCAATGTAACAGGAATAAGTACATACAATCCTGCTGGGGGGCAATGGATAACAAGGCCAGGTTGAAGAATTAATACTATTTTCCCCTTGTGCTTCTATTAAATTGTTTGCTGTGCGGTATGTTATGTAGGCTTCTGCTACTACTCAAGATCCATTTTCCAACATATATAGAGATTATTAACTTCCAAGATGCTCGACAACATGATTAATACTATGGAATGCTATTGAGTAAAAGAACATAGGCGACGATGTAAACAATTATAGATTTTGTAATCTAGATAATAGCGTTAGATGCTATTCATACACAACATTTTCCATTCTCAAACACATTAGGATACACGAGACACAAAGAAAATGATAGACGTTGACACCTATGAATTAACAAAGCGCCCCCAAATATCAAACATTGACTACATGCTTAAGGGCGAGGGACTTTGTAGATTGAGTGCTTTTGCATACAATATTGGTGATTGTTTGTTTGACTCATTACAACTATTGCTTAACAATCGTTACACATCAATTCAACTACTAAATGGAGCTATAGATTACTTCTTGAATTGCCTTCAAAACAAGGACAAAGAAGTAATAAAATCATACAACTATGAACTAGACCTTTGATACTTCATACATTGCACAAAGTACATGATCCAGAAACATATTTCCACATAATGCGACATTATCTCGCAGTTACAAGTGATTGCAATCGAAAAAGTGGATTGTGGGTGACTATTTTGCATTCACCGATATCTGAAATGGTTGAATATACAAATATCCTTTGTCAAGAACAATGTAAAGAAGGTACTTATTAGCTCAATAGTTCTCGATTACATAGAATCGCCCCTATACTATTTCATGACATGAATTCTTTAAATGGACACTTTGAACCATTGTTAAAAATTAAAACAAAAAACGTAACTTCAAAACATCCCATAGGTTCACATGAAATAAAAAAACTGTGCACAAAGTATCCTCGAATGTCAAACATTGACAATGTCCTTAGAGCTGAAGGCCTTTGTAGATTAAGCACATTTGCATACAATGTTGGCAATTGTTTGTTTGATTCGCTTCAAGTGCTACTTAACAACCAATACACCTCAACTCAATTACACAATGGAGCTATAGATTATTTCCTAGCTTGCTTTCAAAAAAAGGACAAAGAAGCAATTAAATCATATAACAATGAACTAAATCCTATTACTCTATATACATTGCACAAAGTACATGATCAAGAAACATACTTCTGTAAGATGTGATTGTCTGCAAGCCCATGCATAGCCCATAGTGAATGTGGATTGTGGGGTGACTTGTTTTGCATTCACTAGATATCCAAATGGTTAAAAATACAAATAAGCCTCTGGTCATTGACAACATCAAGAAAGTACTTAGATTTCAATGATTCTAGATATACAAAATTAGTCTCTATACTATTCCATGATACAAACCCTTTGGCTAGACATTTTGAGCTGCTTCTAAGTATCAAAGCCCAAAAATTCAACTCGCCAATGCTCAATAAGCTTTCTACTCCAACTTAAAAGTTGATCGAAATCTATCCACAAACAAAACATTTACTTGACCAAGACATACATGTTTTCAGTTTTGGGAAAAGGAAGAAGAAAATTCTGATACTCATTTGTCACAACAAACAATTTTGAATATAAATCAACAATACATTTAATCACCTCGAAGAACTTACTAGAAAAGAAAACAAAAAGAAAGTGTAACGCCAGCCTGAAGAAAAAAACATTGACACCAATAGAAATTTATAAAAAACAATACAAGATACACCAAAATACCCATGTGCAATTTGCCAAGTACTCTGTTTGAACAAGGACATTAGGATATTCAAAGAAAAACAAAAACAGCTATACTGTAAGCTACTACAATCAGATTCCTTACCATTCATAGATTTCATATGCAATGTATGCTACTTTGCATTGAAACATTCCACTATTCCAAAGTATGCTACGCCATAGAAAATAAGAACTAACAGACCATTGTGCTATGTGCAAAACTTAACTCCTTTAGAAGAATGACTTGTCTCACTTAGAATTGCATTTGCACAGATTTGGGAACTAGGGTTCAAAGGGTCTCAAATAGGCCTGACAGGTTCTATTATAAATGTCCTTGTTGACATGAACATTGGACAAAGAGCATTACCACAATCAATTAACAACAATAAAACAATTGTTAATTTCATTGAAAAGGCTGAAATACAAAATGCATTTCAAAAAAGGCATGTAAGCCCAATGTCATCATGCAAGCTTTGACTCAATTAACAAGGACACCATTATACAAAATGCACGAAGTCCACATAAACCAAGATTGGCAAGAAGTTCTCCAATGCATTGAAGAAAACGAAGACAATAGTCCACAAAATACAAGTGAAACAGAATCAGACAGTGAAATAGAAAATGAAAACCCATCTGAAACATTGATACATGGATTCACTGAGTCTAGAAGTATCCATAACATGGAAGACAATATTATTGAAATTGCACTTGCAGAGCACAAGTATCCAATTGGAATATTTAAGGACATCTATGCTGAAGAAATGAATTTCCCAACTTTATTCTTCGGCAAACCACGTGATAATGACATTGTAAAAAACTTTACGTATCAGAAAATAGTACTGGAGCTTCCATACCACAAAGAAAGTAAAATTTGCATATCATACAACAAACATTTTTTTCAAAGCTATAAAGGTACTAATACAACAAGTACTGTCTACAATGACAATAAGAATCCGAAAAGGCCAGTTAAAAGAGCGAAATCTATTTGCAAAAGATGTTAAACACAAACCAAAACTCTAGAAAAATTCTTAAATCGAGCATCGATATGTTGATTTCAAAGAACAAGAATCTCTCTCCGCATTATTCACAACTGAAGAAAATGTTTGCTATGATCTCGACAATCAGGACTACCCACCTTTTTCATCACTTCTCTTCAGTGTTGACAAAATTGGGACCACTAATTCAAACATTACAAAAGTCACACAATCTACACCAATCAAAGACAAAACCATCAAGAATCTAATCACCCAACACACGTTGACAAATTTGAACTAATCAAGAAAGATCCTATCACTTGTGCACGTTACTATAAACATAGAATCAATGCAATAAAAAAATTGATACTTACAGATGACTCTTTGGAAATGTCATTGATTACTTCTCAGTCACTGAGTTCCAAAATCGAGGAAATGAACATGATCATTTCTTCATATGGGTTAAAAAAATGCACCAATCTACATAGAAAATAACAACACGAACATCATAGCTTTTGTTGATAAGTATATTACTTGCGACACTGAAAATTTGGAACTTCCTTTGGCAATGCTACACAAACACCATCATACAAAGAAATGAAAGAGATCAAGAAAACAACTTTGTAGATACAATTTTCTTTCCCACCAATGCAAAAGTTAACTATACTTTTACCAATACTCCAAAAGACCTAAGCGATAATCGTAAATTCCACCGACATCTTTTTCAAAACTCCAAAAGCAACTATGATGAAACATTCACTTCTTTCAAATAAAATTCTTAAAAGAATTAAACTTAATCGACAATGAATACATTGTGCTTTGAGCTCAACATTAAACAGCCTACACTTTTCTTACAAAGAAAACTATCACAAATATGGAACAATAGTTTTTCGTTGTACCCTAGATCTTTGGAAGGCTAATACAGATGCATAGTTTGTCCTCAATGCATATGTTGCTGCAATGTATTGTAGCTCATATATTGCAAAAGTAGACAAGTCAATGACATATGCATTCAAAAGAATATGTACAGACCATAAGCAAGACAATATTGATGCAATACGAATGGTGAGTAAACTTGGAAATTCCATGCTTAACTTGCAAAAATGGTCATCACAACAAGCTGCACATATTGTTTTGTCACTACCATTAAACTACAGTTCAAGAAAATGTATATTCATTGATACACGATCTGAGTATGATCGCACATTTATACTAAAATCTATTAAACAATTGAGCAATGAGCCAGATGAATCAAAAACATTCTTGTGAAATCTATTATAGACTAGTATTTAAAATGTCCTGAAACAATGGTGGACATATGTCTTGTAGAATTTGTTTCAAGATACAACAAATACGGTGCTACAATTGAACCAAAGACCAAACCAAATGTGGTACGGTTTAACAATTTCAACAAACACTTTGATATAGAGAATCATTGTATAGAGCAATTGGTTCTCTATGTTCCATTTGCCATTAATGAGCATTCACTCAAACAAAACTTTGACTCTTG
>VDFB02030015.1:0-42152 GCA_007258455.2 Sequoia sempervirens | reverse complement strand
AAAAATTATTGTTTAAAGGGTGAGGGGTTGGGGCTACCACAACCACCCCACAAGGGACGCAAGCTGCGAGGAGCGCCCAACACTGTTCATAGACTGGGGCCCTTTGGGTGAGGCTGCGTAGCAACCTAACCCCTTGTAGGGTTTACTGTGCAGTCATTGTTGCAATTTTATAAATCACAGATTAATATAAATTTAATTTTTTTAATTTTTATTTTATATAATATATTTATAATATATATTTTATATATAATATATTTATAATAATATATTTTATATATATATATATTTATAAATTGATAGAATTTTATTAAATGTAAATTTGATATGGATAATTAAATAATATAACTATGTAAATAAATTATTTAAATGATTATCTATTATGGAGAATCCGATAAGTGTATGGACTAGAATTTGATTTTAAATGAAATATTTTTATTAGAGAAATTGATGAATATTTTTATATGAAATTGAGAAAAATAGACTAACTAATTAGATTTAATTGATTTTTTATTGTTTGAGAAAAGAACTATAAACAAGTTGATTTATTTTCATGCTATTTCTAACTGGTTTGAATGGATTTAGTAAATCCTAACAATAGATTCTCATTATGCCTGATTTGTTTTAAATTGTTTTTACTCTTTGGGAAAATTGGGATTATATTGGATTACAAGTCTTCCAAATAAGTTTGTATAATGTGGGAGTTGTTATTTGTTTAAAATACAATCCTTTGAGTTAACTAGGGTAGTGCACATGGTTCTATTCGGTTTTAGACACCTGGTTCCATCAACAGGTTGTAATGTCTATTGTTATATTGTTGGTTTTTGATGTTAGTTTATGTGCACCTTGTCTACCCTTAGTTAGTGGAATTAGTTTCCTTGTGTTATTATTAGGGGAGTGGCTCTTTACGAGGGATGACACACACAGTGGTGCCTTGGTAACTCATGTAGAGTTAGTTAATCAGTGAAAACTAAATCAACACATTGGGTAGTCTAAAATATTTAACTAGATTAATAAAGCCTCACTCTTGGACTCAAAGGCTAGTTCAGACTTGGGAATGAGTCGAGAAGGCCTGGAATGGGAAAATCAATATCTAGTCTTTATGAAAGATATTTGATTCTGCAACAGATTGCATGAGGGGACGAGTTTCGTAAGAGGTTACCAGGGTAACCCAAAATGGGGCTGAAACCTAGGAAGAAACACCTAGGTAACCTATGCAACATTGTGATGAGACTCCACCTATAATAATAGTATCCTTGTGAACTTAGTATATTTGATCATTATGTTCTGGAAGCAATGTAACCTTTAAGTAAAGTGGGTATTTGTATAGTTTTGTCTTTGGTTTTTCTTGTGTCTAGGGTTTGTAGGTTATGTCTAGGGAACCTTTTTACTATCTCCTAGCATGGGGGGTGGGCCTACGGGTACCACATGGTTGGGTGGAACGTGCACCTTACTCTGTTGGGTCCCCAATTCTTGTTTGTGGCAACGAGTGCTTCTTGGATGGAGAGCTCGTATGTGAAAATGTACTATCTTATTTGTATCAGTGGAAACCTTATTCTTGTATCACTCCTCAATTGTAATCGAGGAGAAAATTTTTGTAATATGTAATTGTACACTTTTATATGACCTACCTCATTTGGAAATGATTAATGTAAATGTTATTATAATTGCAATGTAAAGAAAGAATCTCTTTATACATTATACCTTCATTAATGTAATTTATTTGTCATTGAATGTATGCTTTTAAGTTTACAAAAATTAAACACATGTTATGTTAATTACTTTTGTCATCTATGGGATTTTCAAGTAGTGTGTCATCTCGTTTCTTAGGGAATGTTTGCATTAGTAAAGTTGATGTTTACACTTTTAAAAAAATATTACACTATCGTAGTCAATGCAACATTCTTTAGGTTACTAGATAAGTATTACACACCATAGAAAATGGAGTTGCGAGAGGATGAACAAAATTTTGATGGAGAGGGCTAGAGTATGTTGAGTGGTGTTGGCCTTAAACAAAAAAATTGGGCTGAAGGTAGCCACTACATGTTATTTGATCATAGATCTCTGCCATCGCTGTTTTGGAAAGACACGATGAAGGCCTAGTCTAGTAAAAACTTTGATGAGACATTCCTAGTATTTGGTTGTGAAGCTTAGGCCATGTTCCTATTGAGAAGAGGTCTAGTTGGAGAAACAAGGTTATTAAGTGTATCTTTATCAGCTATGGTGTCGGTGTGAAAGGGTACAAGCTTTGGGATAAAGAAGCATAGAAGGTTCTCTATAGTAGAAGTGTGCTCTTCAAAGAGATGAAACCTTCCACTGTTGAGTTGCAACCAGAGAAAGAAGAGAAATAGAAGGAGGTAGTGCATATTCCACCTACTGTGAAGAAAGATGAACCAAGTACTCTTGCTGGACCTAATGATGAGGAGAGCTCAAGTAGCTCTAAAAGTTTTGAAGAAGGAGGAGAAGCTTAACCTCAACTTTGGAGGAGGTTTACATGAGTTAGGAGGCAACTAGAAAGGTTTGGGTATTCATTATTGGATTTCAATTGCATTTTTTCCTTGATTACTAATATTGGTAAGCCTAGGACTGTTAGAGAGACTATGGGTATGAATGACATGGTTTCTTGGATGTAAGCCATGGATGAAGAGATGGATTCTTTAAAGAAAAACAAGACTTGGGATTTGGTACCTTTTCCTGTTGGACGTAAACATGTTGGTCATAAATGGGTTTTCAAGAAGTGTGATCCTAATGGCAGTGTTGAGAAGTATAAGGCACAATTGGTTGCTAAGGGGTTTTCCCAGGTAGAGGGAATTGATTATGGGGAGATATTCTCTCCTGTAGCGAAGCTAAAATCTATCCATCTTATGTTGTCACTTGTAGTTGCATACGACTTAGAAGTGGAACACATGGATGTGAAAACAATGTTCCTTCATGGTGATTTGGAGGAAGAGATATACATGTCACAACCAAAGCATTTCATTGAAAAAGGTAAAGAAAATTTGGTTTGCAAATTGAAGAAGTCTCTTTATGGTTTAAAACAGTATCCTAGAATGTGGTATCAGAAGTTTGATACCTATGTGTTGTCATTAGGATTTCAGAAATCTAAATTTGACCATTGTGTATACTTTAAAACTGATAATGGTCGTATTCTCATTATTGTCCTATACGTAGATGAAATGTTGTTTATTGGGAATGGTAAAATTATGATTTTAGATTTGAAGTTTTAGTTGTTAGCACAGTTTGAGATGAAAGAACTAGGTGCACCTAGGTACATTCTAGGTATGGAAATTGTGAGAGAGAGATAACAAAAATCTTTAAGCCAAAGAAAATATGTGAACTCCATGTTGGAGTGATTCAACATGGTAGATTGTAGATAGTTAGTTGTTCCTATGATGCAAGGGACAAAGATTTTTGTGAATGATTGTCCAAAATATCCTACTGAGATGGAGGACATGACCAAAGTACCATATGCAAGTATAGCTGGTAGTTTGATGTATGCGATGTTGTGTATGAGATTAGATATTACCTAAGCAGTGGGATTCCTTAGCCATTTTATGGGTAATCCTCAACAAGTGCATTGGGATGTGGTTAAGAGAGTGTTCAGATATTTATGGGGTACTTTTGAGTATTCCTTGTGTTTTCATGGTTATCCTACTAGACCTCAGCATTTTGTGAGTATTTGAGGATATATGGATTTAGATTGGGCAAGTGACATTGATAGCAGAAGATCCACCAGTGGCTATCCGTTTATGATGTTTGGTGGTGCTATTAGTTGGATGAGTAAGCGGCAAGTTGTAGTCACATTTTCCACGACAGAGGTAGAGTATATGGAAGTCACTCATGCATGTAAGGAAGCCATTTGGCTTAAGAGATTATGTTTTAATATTGGTTTAGATGCAAGACATTATTATTTGTTGTAACAGTCAAAGTGCAATTTTTCTAGCAAAGAATCCAACCTTCCATTCTAGAACAAAGCACATTGATGTACAATATCATTTTGTTCATGATATGGTAGAAGATGGAAAGGTGAACCTAGAGAAGGTTGAAACTTTGGTGAATGTTGCAAATACACTGACAAAACCAATGAGCACAAGGAAGTTGAGACAGTGTTTTGATTCCATTGGGCTTGGGGCCCTGAGTAAATGATTTTGTATGACTCTTGGCAGGTCTTCGACAAGTGGGAGAATGTTGGGATTAAGGTGTCTCAACCTTAGAGTCCTAACATTGATTTAATTTGTTGTAATTTAATGTTTATTTGTATTATTTATTTGTCTATGGTGTTATGTCACTAATTGGGACCCACCAACTGGGTGGAATCCCTATTGGAGGTGACTAGACGACACATTGTCATCCTAAGTGGACATAGGTGTCCCACCATGGAATCTATGAAATATGATAGATTCTATGACGTGTCATAAGGCATCTTTGAATGCATGGGTGAGATTTGGTGCCCAAGTTGGGTAATGAAAAGATGTAAGAGAATCGTCTATTTTTAGTCAGTTATGATAGATTCTCTTATATTTGTAAGTGTTGTCAGTTGTGACAGATTCTATGACAGTTGTAAGATGTGTAAGGAATTTTTCATAAGCTATTTTTAGCATATTCTAGGTGCCCAAGCTTGGAAGAGGACTATTTGCATTTTTGACAAGTGTATGGGGTGTAAAGGAATGTTTTACAAGTGTCCAAATGCATGTCTAAGACATTGAATATTGTGCCTTTTGGATTTGGATGCCCCTCACCTTCTAAATGCTTCTTGAAGCTTGTATCACTCCATTTACTAAGTTCCTTGAGTTGTAGAATGCATAGTTTTTTTGCAGGTAACGAAGTGTTGTTGATATCACTCAAGAACATGTGTTTGTTTTGAAGCACTTGTGTAGAAGCTTTGTACTTAGGTTGTATTGTATCTCCTATTTGAAGAAATATAGAAGTATTGTACTTTTGGAGGGTGGGGTTTTTTACTTGAAAGGGTTTTCCCCATGGTAATCTTGGTGTCACTATTTTATGTGTATACTTGTTTTAGTCCTTTATTCTCTATGTGCTTCTCTTACTGTAATTTTTAAAGGTGTTAAAATGAAAATTTTGTAACTCTCCCCTACTTAGATTAGTGTAGGAAGTTGTTTATGCTCACCCAGTTTTATTTCAATTGGAACTTGTTGAAAGACACCCATGGAGGTGTGGTCTAGTAAAAAACCATCATTGAGACATCTCAAAGTATTTGGTTGTGAAGCTTATGCTCATGTTCTGATTGAAAAGAGGTCCAAGTTAGAGAAAAATGTGGTTAAGTGTATCTTCATTGGCTATGGTGTTAGTGTGAAGGGGTACAAGCTTTGGGATCCATAGGCCCAGAAGGTTCTCTATAGCATGTGTAATTTTTAGATAGGAGAAACCTTCCATTATTGAGTTGTAGCCAGAGAAAGAGGAGAAAGAGGAGGTAGTTCAAGTTCCACCTACTGTGATGAAAGGTGAATTACACACTCTTGATGGACTTGATGATGAGGAGAGATCGAGCAGCTCTAAAATTTGTAAAGAAGAAGAAGAACCTCAACCTTAAGAATTGAGGTCTATGCATGCTAGGCAACAACCAAAAAGGTTTGGTTATTCATTATTGGATTTTAGTTATATTTTTTATTTGAATGCTAACACTAATGAGCCTAGGACTATTAGAGAGGCTATGGGTATGAGTGATGCATATTCTTAGATGCAAGCCATGGATGAGGATCAATGGCTACCTTGAAGAAAAACAAGACTTGGAATTTGGTACCCTTACTTGACAAATGTAAACCCATTGGTTGTAGATGGGTGTTTAAATAGAAGTGTGGTCTTGATGGTAATTTTAAGAATCACAAGGCATGCTTGGTCACTAAGGGGTATTCTCAGGTGGAGGGGATTGCCTATGGTGAGATATTCTCACATGTTGTGAAGTTGACATCTTTCTAGTTCTTGTTATCACTTGCAGCAACATATGATTTGGAAGTCGAACAAATGGATGTTAAGACAACATTCCTTTGTGGTGATTTGGAGTAAGAGATTTACATGTCACAACCAGAGCATTCTATTATCAAGGTAAAGAAAAGTTGGTTTGCAAACTGAAGAATTCTCTATATGGTCTGAAACAGTCTCCTAGAATGTGGTATTGAAAATTCAATAGCTATGTGTTGTCATTGAGATTTTTGAGATATAAATTTGACCATTATGTGTATTATAAATCTAAAAATGGTTGCATTCTCATTATTGTTTTATACATATATGATGTGTTATTTTTTGGGAATGGTAAAAGTATGATTTCAAATTTGAAGTCTCAGTTGTCAACATAGTTTGAGATGAAAGATCTAGGTGTGGCAAGGTATATTTTGAGGATGGAGATCACGAGAGATGGAGATAACATAAAGCTTTGGTTAAGCCAGAGAAAGTATTTGAACTCAGTGTTGGAGAGATTTAGCATGAAAATTTGTAGATAGTTTGTTGTTCTTGTGATGTAGGGAGCAAATATTTCTGTGAATGAATGTCTGAAATCTCCTATTGAGATGGATAACATGACCAAAGTATCATATGCGAGTGTTTTTTTTCCAATTTAATATATGTTATCATCTATACGAGGCCATACATTGCCTAAGTAGTGGGAGTCCTTAGTTAGTTTATGGCTAATCCTAGATGCGTACATTGGGATGTAGTCAAGAGAGTGTTGAGGTACTTGTGGGGTACTTCTAAGTATGACCTATGCTTTCATGGTTATCCTACTAGACCTCAACATTCAGTTCAAGTATTCATGGATATGTGGATTCTAATTGGGTGGGTGAAATTGATAGTAGAATATCCACCAATGGTTATGTGTATGATTTTTGGTGGTGCAATCAATTGGATGAGTAAGCAACAAGCTATAGTTGCTTTGTCTATGATAGAAGCAGCGTACATGGAAGCTAATCATGCTTATAAGGAAGCCATTTGGCTTAAGAGATTATGTTCTGATATTGGTTTAGATGCAAGACAAATTACTATGTGTTGTGATAGTCAAAGTGTCATTTTTTAGAAAATAACGCTACCTTCCATGTTAGAACAAAGCACATTGATGTTCAGTTTCATTTTGTTCATGATATGGTAGAAGATGGAAATGTGAAATTGGAGAATGTTGTCACTTTAGCAAATGTTACAAATGCACTAATGAAACTAGTGAGCGTAGATAAGTTCATATAGTTTTCTAATTCAATGGGCCTTGGGGCCCTAAGAAGATAGTTTCATATGACTCTTGAAAGGTCTTTGATAAGTGGGAGAATATTGGTATTAGGGTGTCTCAACCCTTAAGTCCTATCATTTATTTATTATTTTGTGATGTATTTATTTATATTGTAATGTTTAATTGCCTACCCAAATTGATGTCACTTTATGGGACATTCCTGTGATGTGGCATCCTATATGGCAAGTGACATGTACAATTTGTAAACTCAATTAGTGGAGGTAGGCATCCACTTTGGAGGGCCTAGATTTATGCCTAAATTGGTGGAGTTTGTCATAAGTTACTATGTAACATGTTATGACAACTTGCTATGTCAATTTATGATTGATTATAATAGTGGAAGAGTCAAGAATGATAGATTTTCAATTAACTATGAAAGGCGGGACCCATGTGATGAGGTTGCTTACACATGCAAGGTATTTGCATGCATGTATACTCAATACATATGCAACGATGGACAATTTTATAGAACAAAGGTTGATTGTGGAATATTGTTATAATTATGAATTTTGATTATGACAACATATCATAATGAACTCATTTTCACACCATCAGCATGGGAATTGGTTATGACAATTTTTAGGCACCTTGTTTCATGTTGAGAGGTTATAAATACTTGGAGACTTAGTACATTTTGATGGTGACAAGTTTGAAGAGCTTACATGTCGTTATGCTACCAAAATTTATCCAGATTCTTTTTGTAGTATGAAGATTCTTGAGCATTGCTCTGAGACTGTATTTGTAAGTATTATATTGTTGTTGATAATACATTTGAGTTGTGTTGTTTGGAGTGTGGGTTTTTTCCTGAAAGGCGTTTCCCACGTAAACATTGTCTTATAGTTTTTTGTTATTTATCTATTTTGATATGTATGTGCATGTTCTAAATCTATAACCGTAAAAGGTGTTGAAATATTTTTTTTGGATCTCTCCCCTACTTAGATTAGTGTATGAAGCTACTTCCACTTATCTAGCTTCCTTTCATGAACTCATCACCATACTCTGAGCTCAAAACAAAGGAAAAATACCAATCTACAATATCAACATTGGAAACCCCAATGATGGATTTGAGAAAATCCAAACACCAATGAGCACACTAGTGATTCTTAGCCACATTATCCCCAAAAATTCAATAAAAAATGGCACCCAAGAGCCATTCTAATTGTGATGCATAACAGACCATACCTCAAGACTAATTTGGAAATTAATTCCCATAATGCAACAATTTAAAAAATATTTTAGACTCGGGTGCCATTTGGGCTTAATGAGGGATTTGATCACTTTTTCATAATATATTAGCTTCCCCTAATTCCAACATGGCCTCCACAAATTGAGAGACAACAACATAATTATCTCAAAATATGTTTTTATATTTCATGAAAATTTTCCCTATCACTATCTTGATCTCTTCCAAAACCACCAAGGAAATAGTCTTAAAGATATTCTCCATCCTCAACTCTAATGTATCCCTCTTAAAGTCCATATGAGTCTTCTTTAACTATAAGCACAATGTTGGCTCCTCCATATTGCAATGAATAGAGAAGAGTGAAAATAAAGATGTTATAAAGGATATCAAGAAGATCAAGTTCGAAAAGTACATATAGATTGAAGACATCATTACTCTTAACCCTTTAATATTTAATTTGCCACATACAAAGTAGATATACATAGAATACATAAAAACTCATTCCTTCAAAATTTAATTCACTACAAGAAACATATAATGTTAGCACAAAAAACTTTCCTAACGCATAAGTTCTAGCAATATGGTCTAATGGATTTGACATATTAGTCTACCGAGTGTTGGGAAACCAAACCAAGAGAATCAACAACCAAAGTCCAATAAAGTTGTTTAGTTTTCGATACATTGAGCACTTCCTAGAGACTTTTTAACACTTGCCACTATTCTGAATACTTTATGTAGAAATTTGGGTGTGTCACAAATTCAACCAAAAATAAAACTTATGTCATTGATCTATATAAATATAAATATAAATAATAAATGTAAATATAAATCTATTCAAAGCTATTAATTCACCAATTAAATTAATAATTATCATTTAGCATTTGATATATTTTCAACCACATTGTGACTTTTCAAAAAATTACCCACATTTGTCAAATAATTAATTTATATTTTTAAATATTTATATAATTCACCCCATGGTACTGGAGGGTGTGTCATGCCAGCATCACTGGTCACATGAAAAAAGTTTACTAGGCACACTACAATTTATATGGAGCTACCAGATTCCTACAATCTAAAAAAAAAATTGCCACCAAAATAATTTACTTTTTGAATACTTGTATAATTTTTCAACAAAACTATTTCTTTTTTTTTTAAATATCTATAATTTTCCATCAAAATTATTTTATTTTTTCAATACAAGCATAATTCACCAACATAATTGTTTCTTTTTTCAAATCTATCTATAATTCACCAACATTTTCAACAAATTTTTAGTGATTTAAAAAAATTACGAATAAAACTAATATTTTTTCAAAAAAAAAGAAAATATTCATTAGTAGAAATTAATATTTTTTTCCAAAAAAGTGAAAGATTCACCAAGATTTTATATCTTTTTTCAAGAGATTTCTTAAATTTAGATCACTATGACCCAAGGACACCTATGTGTTTCATGGTCTATAGTTGAGATTAATCAATAATTGAATTCTTCCTCTAAAAAATTATCTTTCATCACACAAGTTGTAGTATGGTACAAGGGTTTGGAAATCAATGTAAAATTGTTTTTAAATTCTCAAAGGTTTCTTAGGTTCTATACTCTAGCTTGCCCTTCTCCTCCTTATCATACTATAGATCCAACTCCTTTTGTTGCTCCTCATACTCTTGTCTCCAATGGCCTCTTTTTTTTTTTTGGGTCTTTTTGGCACAATATAGCATTTTTCTATATTACATATCTCTCTAGGTTGTTGGTTTGTCTATATTTTATCTCTCAATATATTATAATTTTTATCTTATACTTTAATAAATTATACACATTTTATACCTTTTATCTAAAGAACTGATGAAAAAAAAAAGATTTAATTTAAGTAAGAAAAATTTTGGTTGTAAAGTTTTTGTTTATTTTGTGATGGACAATTGATTTGAAGGAAATTTAGATATCAACATGACTATTAAGTCTATTATTAAATTTATTTGATTAATATGTGTCATATCATATGTTAAATTGTAAGAAACTAAATAATCTCTCTAATTTTATTTTTATTTTTAATAGTCTATTTAAAAAAAAATTCATAATATTATAACCTTTTTAACTTAAATGCATCCTTATTTTGACTACGTATGGTGACCACACTTTTTTTCCACAATATTTTTACACCATTTTCAATATTTTATTTTTGTAAGTCGATTATTATATGTTATTTTTTCAATAATATGAAAAAATTAATTGTAAAAATTTGAATAGGAAAATCAACTTTAATTTGATAAAATATCTATAACATGTTAAATATGCACACAATATATTAAATACACTTTTTTAAGTTTATTATTAGTACATAATATTTTAAAAAATTAGAATCTTAACTAGATTGAAAATTTAAAAGATGCCCAACTCTATGAATGTGTGTGAGAGAGAACTTATTATTCCATGCATTTTATTAATCATAAGTTCATAAATGTTAAAAACTTAAGTATTATAGAGTATTATAATTGTAAACTACTTTAAAAAATTTATATCAAAATTATTTCAATGATCTAATAAAATAATAAAAGTAAAAATTTGACACACATAAGATTTAATTTTAATTTAACCTTTTTTTTACAAAATATTAAAATATTGATGTATTAAAAAAATAAAAACTATGCATACCTCAAACCCAATGCCCATCTTATACTCACTTTTCATTTATATCATTGTTACTAACTTTTCCTTCATATCGTTGTTACTAGACTCATCAATGTAACTCTTGTGTTGGATATGTTAGTAAAAAAATCCTTTCATTTCTTTTTATTGATGGTGAGTATACAAGTACGACAAATATAAAGTTATTTAATTCTTAATATCAACTCCTTTCCAAATTGTGTCACTATCTTAAGTGACAAGACTATTGGGAAACATCTTTTAAGGAAAAAACAAATAATATAATTTATCGAGCAAAATTAGTTGTACCTCCCAAGCTGTATACATCACAATCATGAGAGGTATCTTAGAATACACAATATTTGGAAGTATTAGTTCAATTGGTGTTTTCCTCCTTTTTGTAATAAAGTGGACTTTAATACAAGAGATATACCCTATGTAATATCAAGGTAACATAAGTCCTTTACTAAGGAATGGTCCGATTGAAATGACATGAAATGAAAGCTTTAAACTAGTGGTCTAGTAAAATAATAAAAATAAGAAAATATCACAATGAAGAATCAATTTATATTAACTCAAAAAATATTATTTTATAAATTATTAGTATATTAATGTATTTAAAAAACTACATGTGCTATGCATACCCCAAATCCAATGCCTACCCTATAAAAAAAATTAGTTTGTGTAATTGTTACTAGACATAGAAATGGAACTCTTGTGCTAGATATATTAATTAAAACTTTCCTTTCAGTTTTTTATTGGTGGTGAGTACACAATTTAAAATAAATATAAAGTTATTTAAATACATTAAGAACAATTCCTTCCCAAAACATGTTGCTATCTTATGTGACAAAAGTTAATAGATAAACATGTTTTAAAGAATAAATAAATAATTTATTTTTTTTAGGAAACTTTGTTCATACTTGCCAAGTCATGTGGAGCAATACCATGAGAGATATGTTGGGATACACAATATTTGGATGTATTATTTTAAGAGGTGGGCTCCTCCTTTTTCATATTAGACAAGACATTATGAAAAAAGATACTCCTTCCATAATATCAAGATAACATAAGTTCTTTCAAAAGGAATGAGATTGAAATGACTTGAAATAAAATCTTTAAATTAGATTTGAAAGAACGAGATTGAAATGACTTGAAATGAAATCTTTAAACTAGCGATCTAGTAAAATAGTAAAAATAAAAGGTTGTCACAAATAAGATTCAATTCTAATTTAACCTAAAAAAATCATTTTGTAACCTCTTAATATATTAATATATTAAAAAAGTGCACATTATGCATATGACAAACCTAATGCCCACCCTATAGCAAATTTTTATTTGTGACATTGTTACTAGACTTACCAATTTGGGACTCTTGTGTTATAGATGTTAGTTAAACTTTTCCTTTCACTTAATTTATTGATGATGTATATAATACACCAAAATGTGTTTCTATCTAAGTGAAAAAAGCTATTACCAATCATGTTTTAAATAAAATACAAATAATTTAATTTCACTATGAACCTTAGTCACACTTCACAAATTATTTGGGTCACTATCATGAGAGCTATGTTGAAATATACAATCTTTGGAAGTATTATCTTAAGACATGGTCTCTTATTTTTTTGTATTAGAGTGGGATTTAGAGTAAGAGATAACTTGTGTAATGTCAAGATAACATAAGCCATGGGATTGAATTTTAAAAAAATCATAATGTTTAAGATCAAGTAGTTCCTAAAATTTAAGAATAGAAATAAAAAAAAATTCTTGGTATGCACATGAAAATGAGGGAAAAAAAGGTTTTCAAAAGTAGTCATTTTTCTTGAAATTAGTAAAACTTGATCTTAGATGAAAAAAAATTAAGATATTTGTTAGTACCTACATTTTCCTACCTCAAAATATTCATAATTGGGTAGGTTTGTGTCCATTTTTGTTCCACTTTCCCCATTCAATCACCATTAGTTATTGATAGGTATGAAATCCCAAATGGGTCCCCATGTGTTGTGTTTGCTTATGTTCAAGTAAATACTAAGTGTATGTATGTGTTTAGGGGTTTATGCTATTCCCCCAAGCTATAGGCTTGTGAGTGAACTTGGGATATAAGGACCAAGCCTAGGGGTTCTGAGTTCCCCTAGAACCCTAACCCACACCCCCTTTGTAGTATTCAATTGTGTTTCCCAAATTGTAAATCTATGGTTAGAATTAGAACCAAGGGAATATTCATTGAGGTCCTTAATCCACATTAGTCATCTTATCCCAGAACCCTAAGTTCCCCCATAACCTTAGGTCTTCTAACCCACTATGACCTATGTTCTACTAGGAGTGGACCCCCGGGTGGAACTTGAACCCTAGAACCTAGTTTCAAGGTGAGGACAAGAAAATGGATTGAATGTAAATAACATAGAAGATAATGCAATACACACAATACCTTGACCGAAAACCCTTCTTTCTCCTCAAATAGAGCTAAAGTAGAGTGTACCCTAGCTCCACTTGATGTGGTCTTTTTATTTTTTGATGGAGGAATGTGGTTTCTTATAAAACCAACAACATGATGATAGTATTAGGATTATAAGGATATGATTATGGAAGATTAGCTAAGATATGAAAGAAGTAGATAGAAAAAGAGAGAAGTAAATAGAAAATTCAACAACATAAGGCTATGAATATGGAAGTGTATACACCTAAAATGGTCACATCACATAGTTTGGTAATTAATTAAATATTTTTAATATTTAATTAAATCTCAATTCAATCTGTATAAATAAATTTAAATAATTTATTTATATTTGTTCATTCTTTCATTTTGATTAAATAAATAAGTTTATTTAATCACTTTTCTTATCCATTTCTTAATTAATTAAATAAACACTACAATTTATTTATATTAATTATCATGTAATCTTGGCTTGAATATTTTATTCAAATAAAGATTAAATATTATTCTCTCCTAATTAATTCTTCTAAAGTTCCATTCACAATTAAATATTCTAAATATTTAATCTTCTAAATTTCATTTATAATTAAATATCCCAAATATTTAATTAATTCCTCTAAAGTCTATTCACAATTCCATATTCCAAATATTTCAAATTCTTCTAAAGTCACATCATAATTAAATATTCCTAAATATTTAATTAAATCTTCTATAGTCTTTAAATAAAAAATCAAACTCACATAAATGAAATTAAATAAATTTATTTATTTAATATTGCATTATCTTCAACAACCGTGAAACAAACTTCCAAAATAGAAAAATTAATTTCTTTGTTCCTGTGCAAGCTTGTTCCCGTGGGTTGAAGACAAGGCTCCATTCTTCTCTCCAACCTCCCAACATTTTCCATCTTCCTCTCAACCTCTCCATCTCTCACCATTCAAATCTACCAGACAATCTCATAGCCATTGATATTTGCCAGCCAGGCTCTTGCCTGCAAAAAGCTATAAAAAGAACTGTCGGGTCTTTGAAATCACAGAGAAGCTTTCATATAGCAAAACTATAGTCATATAGCTTTCAAGCATCCATAGCATAGTCTTTTAGCATTCATAGATTGTAGAATCATTCCATATCATGGCCAATCATCTTCATAGTTTAGTTTTAGAAGCATCCATAATCCACAGCCCCTGTGCATATGTATCAGCATTTTTCACTCCACCAGCATATAGCATTAGAAAAGTCCTTTCCTTTGCACACTCGTTCTACAGGTTGCCATTCAGAGAAGCTTTGCTTACACAATCTGAGAGCAAGCAAGCTTCAAACAAATCCCTGGAGATAGAAAAATGGAACGGGCTCTGAAGAAGCTCTGTTTGTTTCCTTTAAATTCAATTATTTGCTTTTCTTTAGTTTAATGTTTCATTTTGTGTGATTTGTTTATCTTATTTTGATACTCACACATATTTGTCACAGGAAGATTTTATGAAATTTGGGCAGCATAAGGATATGAATCTGGAAGATTATTACAAATAGAATGGAAGACCTCTCATTTATAAAATTTACATGAGAGAAATCAAGGGCCAAGATGCATTGGTTAATGCATGGAAAGGATCGATTGAGGATTTTATTCTAGATCTAAGTTGTAGTGATGTGGCAAGTATCACTTGAAGGATAAGGGCTAGGTTTAAAGGGATAGATTAGGGGAAAATATTTATGTAAATAGAAAGGATTAAGAGGTTTGATATGAAATGAATGGATGAGATAAAAAGCTAGTTTGACTTCTAGAAAGTTTCTAGGTTTAATGAATCTAGACAAGGTCTTAGTTAGACATGTTAAAGGGGACACTTGTCACATGATGATAAGTTTAGATTGCGATCCATGTGAGTGAAATAAATGGATAGGATTAAATGGATAAGGATTGGGAGATAAAGTGAAAATAAATATTGGAAGGAAAAGTGGTGGGGAATAATTAGCCTAAATTAATTAAAAAATTTAGTTGGAGGATTTTGGGATAAGGAAAAATTAATTAAATAAATATAAAATTTATTTAAATAAAGGTGATGGATAAAGCCATAGAAAAATTAATTAAATAAATAAATATTAATTAATTAATTAATGGCTTAGGATAGGCTAAAACTAGGTGTGGTTGGGTAAGGCCAATTTTTTTGGATGAAGTCAACTAATGTGATCATTATATACATAAGGATCGATTAGTTGCTTTAGACTTCATCCAAAACATCGATACAAGATTGATGCTAATAGCATTGCTCAGCCTTTAAAGGCTTCATTTTAGAAGGGAAAATTTATAGATAGAATGATATTATCATTCTACACTAAACCTATAAAAATATGCTTGAAAAGTCAAGTTACATATCCTCTATTTAAACAAGAGACATTCTATTGCAAGGAACAATGAAAAAAGAAAACTATAACTATTAATGTAAATATTTGATCACATAGGATATGTTGTTAAAAAACCAAATCGAACATGATATCGATACAATAGGGAAAGCTTTAGAAATGAGAGGGTTCAATCAAACTGTCAACAACAGAGGAGAAGAAAAGAGGAGGTGATTATTACAATCCAACTAGTGTGACCCTTCACTCATGCATTCACCTACATGGATCATTATAACCCTGATATATTTGCATAAACAAAGAAAAAAAATGAATATGATGAACCATGGAAATAGTGCCCAAAGGTTGGATAGAGACATGTATGGGTTTTTCTCAAATAAAGGGGAGGGATCGATGCTGAAATGGCAAGCCCAACATCATGCATTTACAAAGACCCATATGCAAAGACAAGAAAATGAAATGGTTATATTTTCATTAGAATGTTCAAGATTATCAATAGAAAATCAGAGTAATTTGATGGAGTAGGAAGAGCAACAATATATAAATGGAAAAATTCTATTAGAGGTCGATCTTACCTTTGTTTGTTGCACACAATTGACCAAGATAGAGAGTGTAGAAATCTATGAGATTCTTTGAAATGACTTTTTTCTTCCTTGTCCTTCCCATTCAACCTCTTTCCCCTTGGTTTTTTGGATGATAATTCTCCTTTTTTCTTTGAGCTATATACCCTCTTCCTTTTGCATTGATTATCATTTCATGTAAAATTAGTTACTAAAATGCATTCATGTATTTGGTGTAAGTGCACTCGTGCACATAAATGCACCTACTCGATTACATTATGTCAAATAAATACATTTCATGCAAATGCATGCAAATTTAATTTATTCCATCTTAATACCTTTAAATAATTATTTTGAATAATTTCATTTATTTCTAGTTTTCACTTATCATTAATATCAATATTAAATTGGGTAGGGTGAGGCCCTCCCTCTCATCATGCTCCTTCTCTCATTCATGAGATCGATGGAAAAGCAGAGGCAAATCATTAGCGGATAAGAGGAGAGGGAATGGGGCGTCGGATGGGGAGCGCAAGCTGGCAGCGCAGTGGCAAGGCCACATCACCTCACATGCCAATACAAGTTGCTGGAGGAACGAGGAAGGAAAGCTTCCAAAAGATAGCAGTCCACCAAAATTAGGAGATCTCGAGGCCGGATGTCTTAATGACACATTAAGCTAAGAATAAATAAACACACGTGGAGTACGGTCATCATGGAAGTTTATGCAAATCGGCCGGGTGGCAGAAGTCGATCCTCACGAGGTGATAGCTGAATCAAGGTCGAGGGTGGCAGGACAAAATTTTATTGCAAGGACGGATTGCCTCGCTTAAACATCATTTCAGGCTCGTGTTCGGCGGCTCGGCCTTGCTGGATATAGGCTTTTTAAATGCAGACGGAAGATGGCATTTTCATTGTATGGTTCTCAAAATTTGCTGTGTTGGTTGTCTTTGTGTAGGGAACTTTCGACTGGAGGGTTGGAAATGGCAAAGATGGGAAAATCAAAATTTATCATCTCTATCTCAGCGGAGGGGCTGGAAAGCTTCGGTGTCGACACTCCTGTCTCTTTGGAGGCGACAGAGAGACAAATTGCATTCAGGGAAATCACCGATCAAAGGCTGAAGAGAATCCTGCTTGAGGATGATCCCTTAATCATGGTAGCGGTCAAAATGATATTAGGGAAGGGCCACTTGGAGAGAAGGGAATTCGTGAGGGACAATGCACATATTTCTTCTCGGTTCTTGGCCGTCATCCTGGACTTGGAAGTGTCGAAGGAAGAAGCAAAGGAAATAATGGAGTATCTCTTTCGAGGTGACCTGTTAGGAGGGTTAGAGAAGACATTGAAAGTGGCCTTCATGGGTAAAGGAATCCGCATGCCCCTCAGACCTGGAACTCCTTTGGGAGATGGAAGAGGCAGTAAAGGTATATCCCTTCCTTCTAGACTTAAAAGGGCCAGAGCTCATGAGACACAAAATGGTCTCGGCCATGGCGGTTGAATTTCTGAAAAGAAAACTGGGGTTGGTGACGGAGGAGGGTATGGATTGGGAGGAAGATTTCACCTTGTTTGCAGAATTAAATGGTTTCCTGTGAGGCTCGGCCTCAGTGTATTAAGTTTTTGTTTTAAAAAAAGTATAATCGGTACTGGTTTTTTGAAATTATGCAGTGGGACTATTTTTTTGTGTCAGGGTAAGCTCCTGGGCTAGTAGGTTTGATTTCATGGTGGAATGGGGTCTCTCTCTTGCTGTAGACATATGTTTTTTTAAATTTTATACAAAATCATTCGTATAAAAAAAAACATCAATAATTAAATTTATAATATTTGCATGTCCAAACTTTATATTTATACTATAATACTAACAAGCTTAACTAAGCTATTTAATTTCACTAGGAAATTGAAAAAGATGTTTTATTTATTTTTAATTATCTTTTTTCAATTCTATAGTTAAATTATGCAGGAGTGGAATGTGACATCCTTCCCCACTAGAAAGAAACATCATCCCAATGTCTTTTTCAACAATCATTGAAGTAATTGAGGCATCACACTACACCAAACAAGTACTTTCAATCCCATTTCTCATTATACTCAAAACATGGTCATCGAGCTCATGCAAGACATGGTAATCATTTTCATCAACTAAATGCACTCAAATTATCATTTAAAAAACACTCATAATAAGGAAAACATGCATATTCAGAGTGAGAGAGTAACACTCATCTGATAGAACATCCATGCATCAATTTCTAAGTGAGTGTGTGTATTCCATTACTACCTTTCAATTTTACAAAGATAGGCTACCTCTCTCCAACAATGTTCTCTCCCTCACGATGGTGATGATCTTTCTGTGGCACTCATGGAAACAACACGACACTTTAGTCTATGTTAGTACCCATAATAAAATTTGTTTTCAAAAATTCTTCAAAATGTTTCTTCTTATCTTCATAAGATTTAATCATCTCAATGCTTAAGTAATGGAAATAATTTTGCACATTTCCATAAGCTTCAAATTTTGTATTCATACACATGCATACCTATTCTTACCATACCCTTATAGTTTGATTGGTTGGCCAGGTTTCTCTTGTTTCGTCTTCAATGTTCGTATCTTTCCTTTACACACTTATGTTATTTCTAGCTCATTCAACAATCAGAACCTCACAAATAATTCACATATCAAAAGGAAAAAGATTACAACTTCCAAATAGTAATAACTTAATGTAAATCACAACAAGATCATATGTGCATAAAAACATATAAAATTCATTCACATACCTCTTTAACAAGTCTTACCCTTTTGCACATTCTCAAATTATCATAAAGCATTTGCCTTTATAAAATCATGCTTATAAAGAGACTCACTTATGATCCAAGATCATCAATGTACATGAGTCAAAGGTAAACAATAATCGATTCAATGGATAAAATCACAAGGAGATAAATATTAACATACATGTTACATCTTCATATGAGAAAGTATAAATCCCAAGCATTAGAATATTTCAAACAAGCTCAACACTTGTACCAATGATAGTGCATTATACGAGCAGTAATTAAGTAATGGTATGCAAACATAATCTGTAAAGTCTTTGGTTGCCATCAATCACACTTGGCTAGTCAAAGTCAAAAACATGATTTGGGTGCTTTTCCACCCAATCATGAGGTTTATACTTCCACGAAGCTCTTCCTACACGAAGATCTATCTACCCTATAGGTTCCTAGCTATCTTGAAATATTTCAGAGCAAGGGGAATCTAGTGCATGCCTGCAACATCTACATGCTCACATGTATATATAACATAGCGATGTCTTATTTATAGGATATGGAAAAGAATTATATCAATAAATTTTTCTAGGTTAACCATCTTTTTCAATGGTCTGGCTTTGGCCAAAGAGCTTGAAAGTTTTGGAATCTTCTTGAAAAGAGGAAGTCATTTGTTGCTCCACATTTAGTACACATCCCAAAAGTAAAAACCTTCCTTGAACTCATACTTAAGTATATCAACATATATACTTACAAAGAAGATAATATTTTATTAATTTAGCACATCATGCATGAATGGATAGAATACATTAATTTCAAATGCATATCATACAATACATGTAGCATCATGCATGCCACTCTTCACAATTTGTAAGACAAAATTTAATCATGATCCTAATTCATGGTCAATATGTTCTCTACAATTTACTCCCTCAAATTTTATATCATTGTCCATGGTGAACTTGGTAGGTTACAATATTTAACATGATATAGGACCAACAATGTCAAATATTTGGAATAGTCACCAAAAGATTTGAAAATAAACTTAAGAGAGAAGAATCATCAAATTCAACACTAAGTCAAAAAAAATTGACAATTCCAACAATAAATCAAGTGCGACCAAGGTTCATGAAATCAATCATCAAAGAGTTGGTGACTAGTCCAATCATAATGAAAAACAAAGTACAAAGGTTGGTCCTTACAACACAAAAAATATTTTTATCAATAAATCAAATAAATCATCAATTCAAATCACTTCACATAACTGAGTCTCCACACTAGTCACATAGAGGGTGTAAATAGCTACGCGACACCTTTCATCCAAGGTGTGCTAGAGAACATAATTAACCAATCAAATTCAAAAATAAAATTATTTGTAGTTGTACGTTCATGCAATGATTACATGCTTCCATGTATTTTTCCATACTCAAATATTGTATTTTCAATGTAATGCAAGAAAACATGTGAAAGAAATTGACATTATATGCAAGAGTTAGATTCACTCTGATAAATAAATTATGACATTAAAGAGCATAAATCCAATAGCTATTTTCTATCATAGCACATCATGTACAAATAATAATTTATATTCATTTCCAAATGTCAAGTTGATCGGTTTACATAGTTTGACTAGGCTAACATTGCCACTTAGTCAACTCAAATTTTACATCAAGTAAAGTACAATAGTCAAATATGGAATTCCAAGACTTATAGCATATGATCACTTTGATTACATGTTGAAAAGATAAGACATGATCTTCAATTTGCATCATAACTTAGTTACCCTTGCTTTGCAAGGTAGGGTTATCTCATAACCCCAATTCACCTAAGGGCTACATATGAGGTAGGATCATTTTTACCACTCCATATCTCATTAAGGAAGATAGGCTAACCAACTATGATCATAGATGTAAAATATAACAACACATTGGACCCATATATCCTCCTCAAGATGCTACAAGGCACTAACCATATAGGTTTTTACACAATTAGTATGGATAATGCATTCTACAGAAATAGTTCTTTGTTCCCCATGACCTACTAGGTCAACTCTCACATGCTTATCACTTTCTTTCTTACATGCATAAATCCATTCTTTACAAGAGCGAGGTGACATGCACAACAAGATTCAACAATAATAATATGATATTCATCTCATGCATTCTTATCATTTAGGTTTCCCTTCAATTTATCAAAATGCATCATTCAAATGTTGGAACAAATCTTAGAATTTCCAATGCATATTTAGTATGGCATGCATACACTCTTTTATCTAGCTAATTTATTTTATCATGTTTCATAACCTTAGGATTTCTACATTCATTCATTTCCTTCTTATGTTATCATGCATTCATATGCTCATTTCTTGTTTCAAAATGAATAACATTTTAAAGCAAGGCACTATGCAAGTTTTCAATGCAACATAAGTTTCCTTTCATGCATTATTTCTATTTAAACGTAGCCTTGGAGACAAAATTCTTGGCATTAATATAATTTGCACACAATTTTTAATATTCTTTCTAGTTAATAGGAAATATCATAATGTGAGAATCTATTAAGATTTCTTATGATGTGTTCAAATAATATATTAAGGTACATCTTAGAAATATTTCAAATAGAACATTCCACCTTCTTTCTTCTTGATGCACATCCCTTTCTCATAAGGTTTTAGCTATTTATATTCATAAATCTCATAAACTTCTAAGTAGGTAGGGTTTTCATTCATTGACCCTTCTACATACCATTTTATTGACCATCTCATCATTAATTGCATTTTTTTTGCAACCTAATCAACAAATGAAAACACCTTCATGAATCTCAATTATTTCAAATTATACTTAGTATATTCAAGACATCATTCATGATACCTTCTCTTACAGGGTCTTCATGAGTACACAAATAATATAGTTGATGGGTCCTAGCATTTCATAAAGGACCCAAGATTGCACTAACAAAGCTTATCCAAAGAGCTCAACATATAAACATGTAGAGGAAAAAGGACAAAGCATCAAACATGCAGGTCCAATGTATGAATAAGGTATGCAATCATTTATCAAAATCGCCCAAGTGATGCCTTCTAAAAAACACAAAGACTTTGGTCATCCACTTGAAAAATTGAGGTTGTTGCCAACTCAAACATTGATCAAAATTGATCACTATAATGGCATGTTTATGTGCCAAAGGCACTACTTTGAGGGAAATTATTTTTGTTTCTATGGACTTTAAGACAAGGTACATCATCCCTTTCTTGACAAGTAACAAAAGTCTAAGAGACTCCCTTTACACAAATACACTTATCGACTTGCTTACACATCATGAGCTAAGCACCTTTAGAAGGTTCATACAATCAGGTGTCACAACTAAGCAAGGTGAAATCAAGGCCCTAGCACTGAACCTGAAGCTTTGTTACCAAATGTAATGACCTTCATAAATGAAGATTGAAAAATATCGTAAATTACACATCATCAAGCATATAATAGTGACACATTCTCAATATTTAAGAAAAAAATAAAGAATTATATTGAATAAATATAGTTTAGAGTACATGTTCCAAATTACATGGAAAAAATAAATATGGAAACATTTCCCCTTACAATAGACCACTTGGTCGATAGCAAGGCTATACAATACTAAAACTTGAACCTTCCTGACGGGATTTCTTCCGACTTCCAAACCCTTCAACCACTTCAAGGGAGAGAACATTCTTTGAGCGCATTTCCACCCTACCACAAAGTGAATCACTTCCTCAAAATTCTTCCCAAAAGAAGAATACCCGACCCAGCACAAGGAAAACTAGCAATGCAACTTAGAATAGGAGTAATGGAATTTGTGAAGTCAAATCCACATCTAATCACATCATGATTTAGAAAACACAAGGATTACCCTAAAAAAATCATCATGCTTGATGCTTATGCCCATACATAGTCAATCATGAAGGCTACATACCAATTCATCTTCAACAATGCTTGGTCCATCCTTTCTTAAAAGAAACAAGGTAAATCTTTACAAGAACAAGTACACAATAATGATAACATGCCTATATGCAAGAAAACCTTCCAATAATCATTTCTTAAGTACATATCAAGAAATGTAGTAGATCCAATATAAGAACATGCAAGAGAGAGCAATATGCAAGGTGGAATCTAGTGTGTGCCTAACAACTACATGCATTTCTATCTATATTTAGAACATGCAAGATCAATGTTAGGAAATGGAAAAGAGTAATAACATATAATTAGTCTATACAAACATTGTGGGCTACAAAGCTTGGCCAAAAACATGCTACATAAAGCAACTAAAAGTTAGATTTTGGGGAAGGAAAAATCTATACCCTTTGTATATCCATTTTTGGCACCCATCCTAGAAGGAAACATTCTACATACATAAAGGATACCCCTTACTACAAAATTATTCACTTGCAACATATAACATAATGCACAATAGTCTATTCTACATCAACTTGTACTTTTTAAAAGAATCAAAATATTCTACTAGCACAATTTATTTGATATAGCTACATGACCTTAAGTCAACAAATACAATGTGTAGTATTCTAAATTAGATTCATTATTTCCAGAAAGTTATGCAACATGAAATCAACCATTTGTCTTGATCTCTTATCATTATTCATGTGGAGTCACATTTACACATCTTAATACACATATAGTATCCTTCCAATACCTTATTCCTTTCTTCTTTACAATGAAATAAATTAAACATTATTCGAGTAAAGTAAATAAGTTGATAAAAAGAAGGTATATTGCATGTATGTGTATATGCATAAATGGAATATTTATGCATATATACACATATGGTCTTCTAATCATAACTCTATATATGCGTATATGTTCTTTTAAATAATCATAAAGATCCAAACTACATACAGATCATTATGTTCAGAAAGAAACATTAACTTCCATAAGAAAACTTATTCTTGCATAAATTGCTTTATATCTACATCTAGATTCAAGTTAGAATATAAAGGATATAATTAACAAAGAAATCACTAGACTTAATATTTTGAGTCTAAATATCATCCAAAATGTCACAAGATTATTTTGCATTAAAACAAAATGTAATCGACACCAAAATTAATCTAAGTCAAGATGAGTCTATACATTACTAGTTTCATTCTAGTTTACTTCCATGGAGAAATCACCAATTATTCTTAATTTGTTATGTTTTATTTGAACGGTCTGATTCAATTATAACCATGTCATCATTTGTACCAATAAAAAAACATCAAAAGGTGAAATAAGTTTGGTGAAGAAATGGAGATCATCCATTCCAAAGCATTCTATAATGATAAGGTATCGTTTTACACTTTAGAATGATATATGTATCATTTTGATTTTAAACAAAGTATATTTAAAAGATAAACTTTATTCAGAATGATACATATCATTTAGTTTTAACTCATTCTAAAAAACCATTAATATCAAAGAATGATATGATTCTATCATTCAGTTTTAAACATCATTCAGATCATTTAATATTGTTCAAAACGATATGATGAATATCGTTCTATTTTAATCATCCTTTTAAACATTTATTATCAAGTTTGGAACGATATGCATTCTAATGTTCAAATATGCATGCTATCATTCTTCCTTATGTACCATTTAAAACATTCATTATCTTTTAGAATGATATGGAAATTGTCGTTCAGTTAATAAAGGCACCATTAAAATCAAGATATGAGAACAATGAATATGGATCACTTAGCATTGTTTAAAACATATTTATACTAAAATATTGTATATATATACATTGTTTTGTTTCTCTTAGAAACATTAATATGGGAATGATGGGAAAATGCAATGTTCAGCCTGTTAAAGGCTTTATTTAAAGACAATGAATATTGTTTTACCTTTTTAAAATGGAACTTAATAAATGGAATGATATGAATCTTTCAAAACTAAGACAACATGTTTTAAGTGAAGAAAGTACACATATAAATTAGAATGATGGCATCATTCTTTAGTTCAATCAACCAAACTAAGGATTGATTATATACATAAAGATCGATCATTTTCTTTAGACTTCATCCAAAAATAGTGATACAAGATCGATGCTAATAGCATTACTCAGCCTTTAAAGGCTTCATTTTAGAAGGGATAACTTTTAGATAGAACGATAGTATTGTTTTGCACTTCCTACAAAGATATGCTTGAAAAGTCAAGTGACTTATTATCTCTTTAAACAAAGAGACATTCTATTGAAAGGAATAGTGAAAAAAACTATAACTATTAATTTTGTACAAGATTCGATCACATGGAATACGTTGTTAACAAACCATATTGAACATGATATTGATACAATAGGGAAATCTTTAGAAATGAAGGTTTTGGTAAATTTGTCAACAACAAAGGAGAAGCAATGAGGGGGTGATTATTACAATCCAACTAGTGCTGCCCTTCACTCATGCATTCACCTACAAGGATCATTATGACCCTAATATATTTGCATAAACAAAGCAAAATGAACTGAATATTGTGAGCCATGGAGATGGTGTCCAAAGGTTGGATAGAGACATGGGTTTTTCTCAAACAAAGGGGGGGTCGATGCCGAAATGGAAAGCCCAACATCATGCATTTACAGAGACCCATATGCAAAGACAAGAAAATTAAATGGTTTTATTTTTCATTAAAGACAAGATTATCAATAGAAAATCAGAGCAATTCAATGGAGTAGGAAGAGCAATGATATACAAATGGAAACATTCTATTATAGGTTGATCTTACCTCTATTTGTTACACACAATCAAACAAGACCAAGAGTGTATAACTCTATGAGACTCTTTGAGACATCTTTTTTCTTCCTTGCCCTTCCCAGACGACCTCTTTCCCCTTGCTTTTTTGGAAAAAAATTGTGCTCCTTTTTTTTGGTGCTATCTCCCCTCTTTTGCATTGATTATCATTTCATGCAAAATCAGTTACTTACTAAAATGTATTCATGCAGTTGATGTAAGTGCACTCATGCACATAAATGCACCTACTCGATTACGTTATGTCGAATAAATGCATTTCATGCAAATTTAATTTTATTCCATCTTGATAGCTTTAAATAATTATTTTGAATAATTTCATTTATTTCCAACTTTAACTTATCATTAATATCAATAATTAAATTTATAATTATTTGCACATCCAAAATTTTATATTTATATTATAATACTAATGAGCTTAACTAAACTCACTAATTTCACTAGAAATTTGAAAAAGATATTTTATTTATTTTTTATTTTTTTTCAATTCTATAGTTAAATTCTGCAATAGTGGGATGTGACATTGAGTGCATTTGTATTGATCATTTTAAATTCATTTTGTAACTTTGAGAGTAGCTTATTGGTGAGTTTGAGTGCAAAGAATTTGTGAGCTTTGAGAGAATAGAATAATTTTTTTTGTGTGAGGATAGTCTAAGTTGAGTAGTAAAGATATCATCTGAGTAACAACAACAACAAGAGTTGAGATTAGAGGAGGTAGCAAGTTGAGCTATTTGCATTGAGCAAGGAGTCTCAATATATTCATTGGGAGCTAATTTATACTAGGCATGCTTAATATAGCTATCTCTATATCTCTTATTAATTCTAAAACTAAGTATTATTACTGTCTTAAAGTGTTTGAGCTATTATATGTGTGCATATTGTTGCTATTGGAAAATATGTGTGTGCAAGTTCAATCAGCTAGATTGTTTATGTAGTTAGCTAGACAAATTATAATTTGGAAAGGATATGATATTTTTTTATCATAATTATATTGCTTGATTATTATAGCAAAGATAAGCTAGAATACACTAATATGATAATATTCAGAATACAGTATGATATTTGTATTTTTTGAATAAGTTATGTTGCTTGGTAATGAAAGGGATGAAATCCTAATAGATGTATTATGCCATTACTATTTAGAGTATGATGTTATTTTATTAATGCCTTTATTTGGAAATTTAACCATAGGTGGAGAACTTACGTTCTTGATTGTTTATAAAGCTTGAAAGTAGGAGATTAGTTTATTCCCTACACTCAAAGTATACACTTGAATATGCTTATATTGATATGCAACAATAGGGTTGAAAAACATATTAGAGATATATGTGTTCTAATTACCTTTTTAAATGATATTATCTTATACTTGACCAAGTCTCTATACCTATTCATGGAATTTTAATCTTAAAGAAGAGGGTTTTATGCTGTGGAAAACCAGTCATAATGCGAGGAAATTTTAAGGTGTAGAAGCACAAACTCCTCTCAAGTAGAAAATGATCTCCAAATTGGATATCGACTTATCATACATTTTAACATGTTAATATGTGTGTTATATTTAAAGAAAAGACATGGATTTCTATGTAATTGCAAACATACAAACCTTGTATAAATTATGCAAAGGATAACTTGGAAAGAACCATGAGGAAATTGGAGATTAGTTGAAGGGTTCTTAGTTGAACTTACTAGAAGTTAAATAGCTTATTATGTTGGCTTACTAGTATTGGATATTACTATGAACATAAGATTCTATATTGAATATTCAAATCTAATGATAATTAATGTCAAGGATAACCAAATTGGTTATGGCATCCTAGAAGGATGGAGCCATAATAGATATATGACAACAAAAAATTTGACACTCAATACGAAGAAGTAATCTTCAAATAAAATTTAATTCTGGATTATTATACATATTGACATATTGACAGTGCTTTATATTGAGACTAGATGTTTCCATTTGGTGGCATTGTGTCATTAGTATTAACTAATTATGCATGAACTAGGAGAGTCATTACTCCCATGATTAAAAGAAAGAACTTGAAAAGAGGCAGTTTTCAGTCCCAAGATTGTTACAAGAATGTAACAGGGTATTCAGGAGGTTGGTTCAAACCTAATTGTTTAGTTATATCAATGTAAGTGTGTTATCACTTTTGAGTGGAATCATATTTTATTTAAATCTTGATGTCAATCAGAGACAACAGTTATTTACAGGTAAGTAGAGTTTACAAGTCAAACAAGGGGGTGGGTGAACATACGACACCGCTTCATAGAAAGTGGATTTATAATATATATATATATATGAAAAAATTGTCCAAATTAAGTGTAAAATTCATTGCATACACTGTATCGGTTCATTGTGTGCTAGGATTACATAGCTAGTCGAGAGTGTCATGCATAGTTTGTAGGTATCCATAATGTATGATAGTAACTAGTTATGTAGGACACAACACCATTCTCAGGTAGGAATTTCTAGAGGGTTTCCATACCAAACTCTTCACTTAAGGGTAGGGCCATATACCAATTAGGAGATGTACAAGGGACCCCTTAAGTCCATGGTTGGATGAAAATCACTTGGGTGATGCTCTTCCTCTTACATTTGGTAGATGAGGCTTGTGGAATAGAAGCGTGGTCCATAGGTGGACACCTTGACCTTGAACTTTTGTAAGTTATAAATTTGTATATGAGCATGATCATAGATCAATTGTAATATGTATTTGAAAAAATGATTTTTATCTACTTGGAATTATGTAATTTATGCAATGATATGTGGAAAATATTTATGCAATGTGCAATTATGTTATTGAAAAGAAAGAAAATTATTTTCATGCTTTTAGGAACTTGTAATATTTACTTTCTAAGTTAAAACATAGGTGAAAATTACTGGGAAAACATTGGGAATGTTACATGTGGTATCAAAGCTACCAGGTTTAGCACTTTGACCTATAAGCTCATTACGTAAGTTTTTCCTTAAACATTATCAATAGAAAATGTTTGAAAAGTTCTTATGCCAAGATGACAGGATAAAGAAGAACAATGAAAATAGTAAGGAAGTTAATTTCTTAAAATTTGTCTAACTTTGGGACAAAGAGAGAGCCATCCCTAGAGATTAAAATTCCTAAACCAACAACTCATAGAGAGATGCCTCTAGATTGTGAAAGGAATGTACCTGGGCTAAGTAAGAAGGTTATGTTTATTGATAAAAATGCTAAATTGGAGAAACTAATTGTTAGCATAAAATTGAAAAACTTCAAGTGAAGTGGAAAATTTGACATATTGTGAATTAGAATCAACTAGGGAGGTATCCAAGAGGTAGGATAACCTTCTAACAATCCTGATTCAAACTAGATTAAAAACTAGCAATGAAAATTGAATTCAAGAATGAAATTTGGTACCTTAGAGGAAAGGTCAAAAACCAAAATGGGTCAAAAAAAGAAGCAACTCATGAAGGTTAAAATAAAATAAAATGAAAACTGACATGATCCCACAAACCGGAATGGGCATGGTCAGTTTGGAGTCAAGACTTAAAAATGAGAAAAGAAACCGAATAACCCTTGAACTGTCTAAGGTTATGAAGAGAATGAAATCACCAAGAATTTTGAATGAATTTTTTTAGAAAATATGGTTGCAAGGAAAAACTTGGACAGTAAAGCAGGCCAACTAGACAAGAGCTTAGGTAGAGCAGTGTTTGGTTGAAGTTCAAATTAAACTTCCTAAGTTGGACAAAATAAATTAAATCTATATTAGTCGCTTTATGATCATTTGAATATGTTCTAGAGATAAATTGGATATGAAGGAGACTATATTTCCAAATTGGAATAATAATTAAATAACCTTGGGAACAAAAATTATTTGCAAGGTATACCTAGTGAGGGTAAGAAACACAAGTAATAGTTGTTCAACTGTAGGAAGCCAAACAAGAAGAATGTTAAAACATTATAATTAATTTGGAGAAAATAGATGAATACCAAGAATTTAACTTTTAAGATGATTTAATGTTTTATGAGTCTCAAATGGAAGAAGAGAAGTATATGGATCAAAAAAATATCAGATACAAATATGTAGCCTATTCAATGGAATTTGTTGATGTATTTCTAGTTTCAAAAAAGATTTTGACTTCTCCATAAGATATGGTTCTCAGATAAAAAAATATTTATCCAAAATTTCTTAAAACCACAACAAATTTTTTGGTGTTGAAGGCTAAGCTATAGGAGCTATTAGCCAAATATTTGAATGGTCAAGAAAAATTCAAAGGTCTTTGACCAAATAAGAGTGAAGTAATTATGACATTAATTCTATGAGTTTTTGATTTGGAAGATAACTTATAGTTATCTTTGATACCTTGAGAAAAGGTTAGGAAGGATGCTCATTTAAGAAGGGAAAGTTATCGCCTATGAGTTTATGGGATTGAAGTTATATTAATGAAACCATGCTCATGATTTTGAGCTATCGGGAATTGTTCATGCTTTGTAACTATGTATGCATTAATTGTTTGGAAAATTTTTGTAGATAATAATTGCGTAAGGGGGAAATTGAGTGTGCAATAAGATCAAATATGGATGAATTGAAACTAATATAACTCAAAACAAAGATCATGATTCATGCCCATTACTCATGAAATGAAACTATGAGAACAATGAATTCAAGAAAGCAATTGAAACAAAACAATATAAAATGAATTCAAAAATTGTAGCATTACCATCCCGTGTCAAAGTATATTCACAATGATGTTGGATCATTTGTTGTATCAATGTGAAGCCTTCATTTGTGCATAGCAAAAATCTTCAAAGTTGTGGGTGTGTTGATTGAAGATGTATGTAAAGCTTTGTCAAAAGATTGATTGTGATTTCAGCATTACTTTGTTGCATAAAATATGTTGATTCTCCAAACATTTTTTAGGAAGAGGATGATTGTTATATAGATTTTGTGTTTCAAAATGAACATTCAAGATCACGTAGTAGAATATCCTGATCAATGGTTCAAAACTGTTGAGAGGAATTAGCTAGGAAGAATCAGTGGATTTTGATTATGTAATCGGTGTAATTGAAGAAATCAATTTGAGCCTTCAGTGGGATTGAGGAAATAGATTGAATAATCTATGGAATTGAAGAAATCATGTGGAGTCTTCAATGGGATTTGAAGAATAGATGAATCAGTCAAGAATAGATGGATCAGTCAGCCAATCAAAGTGAGCAATCGAGGGATCATAATTTGCTCAATCATGAAAGTGGGTGAGGGTAATTAATTAATTAATCTTTTTGAGTTGAACATGAAAGTCATGTTCAACTTTCGCAAACAAGGTTGTATTTGTTTGTTTTGACCTTTTTGATGATGTTTTAAATAATTTATTTAATTATTCAAGTTTGGGGGAAAGTGATTTAATTAAACTATTAAGTATTAATAATTCAATTGACTTAGGGAAATAAAGTGAATTAGCAACATAATTAAATAATTGATGTTATTTAATTAATCATGAGGAATAAAGTTAGATTAAAACTTTATTAAATAAATAAAATTTATTTAATTAGTCAAAAATGATAAAATAGTGAATTAATTAAATAATGTAATATTATTTAATTAATAGAGGAAATTAGGTTTTTTCATGCAATTGATGTGAAATGTAGTGATATTAAATGATGATGATGATGATGATGAGAAAATACCATTTAGGATGTGTGATAAGTGTTAGGTCATTTTTACATGTGTACATTTTGCCCCTCTTTGAGACAAAGTATTGGTTGCTTTGTTTCAAAGAATTCAATGTTAACATCAAGATTTGAAAAATTTTATATGCCTGACTATCCCCCAGTAGTCAGTGGAATGATGGTAGGACACTGGGTTGGCCCCTTGAGAGGTTGGCCAAAAATATCAATTTTTGGGTCGAGCTCATGATAATGTTCTATTGTAGTTCAGATGCATAGAGGATGAAAAATTAAGCCTATAGGACTCTTGTTGATAGTTCAAATGTTACCAAGAGGTCCTAATTTCAACCTAGGAAGGTTTCCTAGGTAAAAAATTAGGGTTTTAAGGGTTAAATAGGTAATTAGGGCTTAATTCTCCTCATTTGCACTTTGAGCCTATAGAAAATTCTTGTCTCTAGATTTCATGATTTGTTAATTATCGAGGAGCTATGGTGAGGATTCGAGGAGCCCCACATCACGTTGATGTGGTTCACAAGTTCAGACGGCCTACAGGCTTCGATGCCCCGGTATTGTACCCTCTCCTTTCATGTTTTCAACTTTCTATTTTTATGTAATTAATTTCTGAAGTCAAAGTAGTCGATAGCGGTAATTTCATGTTTTGTTCACTTTTGACTCATTTTTACTGCTTTTGTTGTTTGTAACTGAACCGTACTTAAATTTTATGTCTGCACTTGACACATTTGTTTGCTATTGACATAGTTGTTCACTTTTGTTTTCACAATTGCCTAAAAATTTCACTTTTGACTTTTTTGTTTTGTTTTGTCCAACCTTTTGATAAAAGTCCACTCTTGAGAAATATATGCGCTTTTGACATTTTTTTCTTTTTGTTTTCTTTGCCTCTTTCAAGAAAACAATAACCGCTTTTGACAGTTTTTAACACTTTTGCAAAAACATTAACTACTTTTGAAAAAATTAGCTTTTGACTATTTTAAAATTTTGAGCCAGTTTATTTGTTTTCATAGGTTCATTTCGTGTTTTTGCAAGAAATTGTTAACATCTTGGTTTGATGGTTGCAGGAAATTCTCAAACTGCTTATTTCGAGGGAACAACACTGCATGCATTGTTCAATTTGATTACTAGATTTCATGAGTTGGAGTGAGATGTGCTAGATGTTATGGGGCTACGACACATATGTTGCATGCCTGTGATTAGATGCCACAGAGTGATGTAGAGAGGTGGCACTCAAAGACCTTATCATTTCATTTACCTATCAACGAGGTCACCATCAACCTAGAGGATACGTGGAGGATCCTCTATGTACCTATTCATGGAGAGCTTGTGACTTATTCCATATGATGGGGTACACATGCCATACATCAAGTACTTATTGTCAGGCATCTTGAGGTTTGTGAGGTAGAGATAGAGTTATCTTATTTTGTTGGTAACACATATCTAGTTTGATCGGTTTTATGTGGCTTGGTTGCGGGGTTCGTCGTTCCTGATCGTGGGGTTCATCATTCCTAATCTAAAAGGTAGATAGTTCCCATTTGGTTGGGGTGTTTGTATTGAGTAGATGTTTGAGCATGGAACTAGATATGCATGGGGATCGTGTCTCCTTGCTCACTTATATCAAGATATGCATGAGGTCACCTATGGTGGAGGTACTTCCATTTCTACAAGCGTATCACTACTTCATGTATGGGCCCGGGAGCATATCCCAATTACCAAGCCTGATGGCATTTTGGATCAGGATCCAAAGGATTTGTATTCATATAGGTATGGTGACTTTTTGCATTACACTTGGCTTGGATAGCTTCCTTACTAGCATCATGTTATAGATGATATGCCTAGTTTCATGTGGAGGCCATATTTGGATTGTGAGGCATGGCATGACAATTAGGAGTAGCTACCATATTGTAGATAGACTCAGTGGCTTATTGGTCATGTTCATTCCTTATTAGAGAGATATCTTTTTTATCATGTCTATCGACAGTTCAACGAGAGACATGGCCGGTTTGTGGATGCTTATGAGGTTCACTTCAACAGGACCACTAGAGAGTTCTAGGTGTGGGGGATACAGACATATTGAGATGCAATCATTGTGGAGTTCAAAGCACTTGCCCCATTTAGGTGGGGGTGGCCAGTTGGACAGGCGGATCCTAGGACTATCCTAGATTTGATCAGTGGTGGGCTTGTCAAGTGCATTTGAGGTTTACAAATCTCGTAGGTGTGGTGGCCATTGGGAGAGTGGGGATTATTGGTCATCGTGGTGAATGACATCATGTTCAGATTGTTGTTGAGCAATTGGATAGAGCCAAGAAAAATGGTGGGCAGGGTGGACAGGGAGATCATATGCAGCAAGATCAGGGACAAGTTCCAAGTCCTCCTCCACCACCTAGAGATAGAGTAGTGCAGTTAGCATAGATGATAGCTACCAGAGATGTAAAGGTAGTGTCGTGATAGGACGCAGAGGCTCAGGTTGTTACTTTGATGGCAGAGAGCGATATTGTGAGGCAAGAGCAAGATGGTTTTAGGCAACAACACGATACAGATACTAGGTGTCATCTTGTTACTAAGGCACAAATACAAGTGATTACAGCTAAGAGGGATATCCTCAAAGTAGAGCACAATGATCTTAGATTAGAGCGAGATTAGTACATGAGAGAGGCCACTTACTATCAAACATTGTATGAGGTTGTTGTTCCTAGAGCACAGAGACATCCAAGGTTTGGAGAGACTAGCATAGCCATTGTTGCAGTCGATTCCAATGATCAGTTAGTTAGGATGTTGAATCAGCTGCTAGTTATGCAACAACCCTCTCTGCACCAGAGCCATGACCATCAGAGATCTCCACTTCTAATCGGGCAGTAGTTATTTATACTTGATCTTTATGTTGTTTATTGCTCTAGAGACATTGTTGTAGACATGATTTTGTATATATATTCATTGACCTAGTTGAGGCCTCGTACATATGTATTTTCTTGTATTATGATATCACACATGTTTATACGGTGTACCTAACATTCTCATTTTTTATGATGATATATATGAGTTATACATGTTTCAATTTGGCTTCATTATGTGTTAATGATATGATTACGGATGAAAATGTATGATTATACATATTTTTATACTTTTTATGATGTATGCATATGATGTGGATGGATGAATGATCGATATATCTATATATGATATTTTATTATGTATATGATGGATGTTGACTATACATGATACATGATGTTTTTATTGCTTTATTATCATTATGATATGTATTAATGACATTTTGGATGTAGGATGGAGGTGGTACTAATGATATGGTGATGCAGGATGGATGTTAGTTAGAAGAAGTGTTGGATGTTGGATAGAAATTTGAAGTTGTTATTTATTGATGAGTTTCTTTTCCTTTGCATAGAGGCTTTGTATCTTTAACAATCCATTTTGATGTAGCAAATAGATATGATGCACCATGGTATTGATAACCAAGTTAGCTTTGTATCCATTACATGGACTTTGACTCAGCATACAAAGAATATTCTTTCTCATACTAGACATACAAAAACCTTATTAGGATATATGGTAGAGCTATGTTAAAACTTTTTGGACCAATTACACTGAAAGGTATGGAATACCTAATATGCAATTGCTACACGAATTATCTCAAAATGACTTCCATACACCAAACAAAGCAAGTATTCTCCATGGTAGTATCACAAAAAAATCTTACAAACAACAAACTGAAATGATGCTCAATTGCCCCATTCCTTCTTCTCTAAATCCTTATTGACATCCTTGAGAGATCCTAGGAATGAGTCAATAAAATAAATCAAAAAGATAAGACTATAAAAAGATAAAATAATGCTACTATATCACTTGCCATATCTATTTTGAGGTTTCATGCTATTATTTGGTGTTGATAATGTCTATCATAGGAATGGATCCATTAAGACATAGCTCAGGATGTTGTTGGTGAATTGTCAATAGATAAGTAGTTAACACTTTTGTCATTGTTTTTGTTTGTTTGTAATCAAATTTTTTTTATTGTTTGCTTGAAATTTCTAGCTTTTGATGTTTTCTTTGTTTGTTGTTTTCATTTTCAAAGGGTGATGGTGATGATTTGTTTATTATGGATGAAAATTTTATTGTGGTTGGTGATGATGGAGGTAAGACCTTTTTCATTTTCTGAGTTTATATGATGTTTTTGTTATTTTCAGGGGAATAACCTAGGGCCTCGAGGCTCATCAAAGATAATCCTTGCCTACGTTGTACATGCAGAGGCTCATAGTTTGCTTGGTTTGATAAGAACATGTGTTTGATCCTTTCTATTTTTTAATGTTTTTTAGATTTTAAATTTTTTGAATGTTTTTTTTATTTTTTTATTTTTTGACTAAGTTGAAATAAAGCATAATAGACACCTAAGGGGACTAACCTAAGGCCTCGAGGGATGATAAGCCTTACCTACATTATACACATAGAGACCATGCAGTTCCATTGGTGTTGACTCAAAGCATAACATGTTTTTGGGATTTTGATATTTTACAACATTTTTTATTTTTTTTGTTTTCTAGATGTTTTTGGATTTTGATAATTTTTTGACCATAATGGAACACACAAGGATCTAATCCACTACATGTTTCAAGAATCTACCCCCAGTTCAAGGCAAGACTAGCTTCAATATGAGAGACAGATTTTGATGGTACAACAAGGTTCAATACTGAATCAGTCATCAAGCCATGGTTGGACACATGTTTTATTAAACGACGAATGGGTGGATGCTTCACATAGTGTTGATAGATAACAATTCAAGTCTCATTCAAACGTAGCACCTGTTTGCTAATTTTTAACTACTACATCAGTTCTAGAAGCGCCACAAAGTGGTTTTCACTTAAAGAACTTTTTATTTCTCTTTACTGTTTTTCTTGATTTTTTATTTTTTTGATTTTTTATCTTTCTTGATTTTTTTATTTTTACCCTTTTTCCTAGGGTATTCTGACATAATTCAAGAATAGAGCTTCTTAAGGTGGTTGTTGTTCAATGGTTCAACTAAAGGTTCTCCTTCAAGAGTAGCTAATTGATAAGCTCTAGAGCCATAGCTTGTTGTGATGATGAATGGACCTAGCCAATTGGGTTCAAACTTACCTTTTCCATCTTGATTTAGTTGTACCTTATGATTCTCTTTGAGTACCAACTCACCGATCTGAAAGTTTCTATTTTTTATCCTTTTAGTGTAGCTTTGTTTGAGCTGATTTTGATAAACCTGCAGATGGTTTAATGTGCTCAAACACATTTCATCTAGGATTTCCAACTCATTTAATCTGGATACCCGATACTCTTGATTGTTGACCATGCCTTTTAGTGATATTCACAATGAGGGGATTTTGACTTCTATAGGTAAGACATCTTCAAATTCATAGACCAAGGAAAATGGTGTGGCACCTATAGGGGTATAGATACTAGTTCAGTAATCCCATAAGATTGGGTTCAGTTGCAGATGCCAATCATGGCCAGTGTCATTAATAGTCTTTAGTATCTTCAAGATGGTTTTGTTAGATGCTTTAGCTTGACCATTTCCTTGGGGGTAGTAGGGCATGAAGAATTGTTGCTAGATAGACAACTTGGAACAAAGCTCTTTGACATCTTGGTTTTTGAACGGGGTCCCATTGTCTATTATGATGCTTTGGGGAATTCCATATTGACATATCAAATAGTTCAATATGAACTTTGATATCTGTTTACTGGTGATGTAGGTTAATAGAATCACTTCTATCCACTTAGTGAAGTACTTAGTTCCATTAATGATGAACTTATGTCCATTTAAGGAAGCAGGAGAGATCTTACCTACCAAGTCTAATACCCACTATGAAAGAGTTCATGTTGTGATAGGTCTTAGCTCCTATGCTAGTGCGTGAATGAGGTCACTATGTTGCTGACATTGACAACATTTTTTGGTGTAGGCAATAGCTTCTCGCTCCATAGAGGGCCAATAGTATCATGTTCTTAGTAACTTTTGTGCTAGGTTAGGTCCACTAGAGTGGGACCCACAAACGTCTTCATGTACCTCATGTAGGGAAGTTTACACTTCTTCTGCATTAAGACATCGAAGTAAAGTACCCTCTAAACTTTGACGATATAAGGTGTCTCCTAGGACTATGAATCGAGAAGTCCTACAAATAAAGGTTTTCTTTTGGGTGGTTGTCAAGTTCAAGGTGGCATGATACCGTGTTGTATATAGTCAAATGTATCATGGTACCATGGTGAGTTGGGACCAACAACAACACACACTAGTTCTAATTTTAAGATATTGAATGCTGGTATAATAAATTTCTCTACAAGGAATTCATACTTAGAGATGTTATGTGGGATATCAAGAAGCAAATATGTTGTTTCCATTGCATCATTTGCTCTATTATTGATCCAAGGAACTTGTTCAAAGGTGATAGTGACAAAATATTGCTTGAAACTATTCACCATCCTTTTATATGGCATCAAATTGTCATCTTTTGTTTGATACTCATCATTTACTTTCCTCATTACCAGTTGAGAATATCCATAAACCTGCAATTCTTTAATCCTCCATTGATAGCCATTTTCAAACCTATGATTAGTGCTTCATACTTCAAGATGTTATTTGTGCATGGAAAAGAAATTTTGTAAGCCTTAGGTATGTTATATCCTTGTGTCATGATAAATAGGATTCATGCTCCTAAGCCATCTTGAGTGTGGGACCCATCAAAATACAAGGTCCAACAACTTGTCTATTTTGTTAGCAATATGCTATCATCTAGGAATTCTGTTGTGAGAGGTTAGTGATCTTCCATTGGTGCTTCTTCTAGTTGGTTTCCTATGATATTTCCTTTGATAGCTCTCCTATCTATGTACTCTATGTCAATTTTTCTCAATATCATCACCCATTTAGCAATCCTACCTATTAGAGTTGCTTTTGCTAATATGTACTTTCGTGGATCTACTTTTGAGATTAGCTTTACTTGTTTGTTCAAGATATAGTGTCTCAACTTTTTTGTTGCGAAGAAGACAAAGAGATATGCTCTTTCTATAGGTGAATATTTCAATTTGTAGCCCACTAGTGTTCAAATAATGTAGTAGACTTCTCTCTCCTTGTTGTTATCATCTAAATATGCTAATAGAGCTCCTAATGTTGCTTGTGTTGTAGACACATAGAGTATCATTTCTTTATCAAAAATAGGTGGAATTAGTACAAAAGGAGTGAGTAGATACTCTTTAACTTGTTGGAACGATTGATCACATCTACCATCCCACTTGAATGTGATGTCTTTGTGTAGGAGATGGGTAAAAGGGTGACACTTGTCTACCAGTTGCACAATGAATTGCCTAATGGACTGTAGTTTTCCCTGTTGACTTCTTCGCTATTTTAATTTCTTTGGAGGAGGCATCTCTTATATAGCTTTTACTTTTGAAAGATCTACTTTGATGCCTCTCCTTGGCACTATGTATCCTAGTAGTTTTCTTAGATGTTACTCTAAATACACACTTTTTTGGATCAAGCCTCAATTTATACTGTTCGAGCCTCTTAAACACTTTTGCAAGGTTGGTCAAGTGGTCTTCTCTTTTGATGGACTTCACTAGTATTTCATCCATATAGTCTTCCATAGTTGTATGCAACATATCATGAAATATTTTAGTCGTCGCTCGCTGATAGGTTTCCCCCACATTCTTTAGACTAAAAGGCATGAAATTCTAGTAGAAGCTCCCCCACGCACAAGTGAAAGTTCTTTTATGTTGATCATCAGGAGATATCTTAATTTGATTATATCCAAAGAAGTCATCCATCAGTGATAGAATTTCATGTCCTGTTGTTAGATCTATGATCATGTCTATACTTGGAAGTGGGAAGTCATCTTTTGGACAAGCTTTGTTTAGATCTCAGAAATCTATACAAATTTGAATGCCCCCAGTGGGCTTTGATACTTGTACTAGATTCGAGATCCACTCAGGGTAATAAATTGGTCTTATGAAACCCACATCTAGCAGTTTCTTTAGTTCTAATTTTACCAAAAGTTCTATCTACGGATTCATATTTCGTAGTCTCTTCTTGATAGGTTTATCTCCAAGAAATACGCCTAGGTTGTGTATGACCAATGTTGGATCTAGCCCTAGCATGTCCACATATTTCCATGCAAATTTTATCTTCCTTTCATTCATGAATGCTGAGAAGTCCACTTTCTCTTTAGGATCAAGTGATGTTGCATGGTATGTGATCTTGGGTGCTTCTACTGTGCCAATATTTATAGGTTCTACTGCTTCAACTAGGAGTGTCGACTTCTCTTGATATTCAGAAATAGGGAGATTCAATCCTCTATCTTCAGGTGGCTCAGGGAGGTTTTCACCCTTAGATTCATCCTTTATTTTTCTCTTTTCAGGATCCAATAGAGCCACATCGTGGTTTTCCCTAGGGGATCTCATTTTGATTTTTACATTTTCTTTTTCAATTTTGCGACTAGAGGATTTAATCTCCACTAAAAAATATGTTTGTTGTTTGAGTTCCATGAAAAACCTTACTTTATGATCTCCTGATGGTATATTGGTTTGAAGTCCCACAAACTCTGTAATTGCTTCATCATTTTGGAATTGATCCAAAATAGGTGTATGGTGTTGTTGGTCCCAATCTATTAGTTGCAGGTAGAAAAGGGGTAGGTTGTCATCATTATCTGTAAAGCTTATGAAATTCTTGGAAATGGTCAATATGGCTCTTGCATCATTCTCCTATTGGGCATCCATGTCATCATCGCTAGAGGTGACAAAGGAAGGAGAATCCTATTCATACTCGTTAGAGTTTGTTTCATAATTGTAGTCTTTAAACATAGGTTTGCTAAGTCTAATAGGGAATATAATTATGCTAAAGCTTTCAAATAATTCCTCAATGGGTAGATCATTGTCCATATGACGGTAGATATCCAATCTCTTAATGTCAGTAGAAGGAGCTCCTTTCTTACTAGAGGTACATCTAGTTTTGGAGTCACCACATCTATTGAATCATAGCCTAGTCCCATGTTCTTCTTTCTTTGTTCCACTATAATAGGTTCCCATATTCCTTTTTTGTGTCATCCAAGGCCACCTTTTCCAATGTATCCCATTTCTTTAGCCATTTGGTACCCTTTACTGCTAGAATTAATGAGAAGGGGTTGTATTTGTTTTGGTTCTTTTTGTTCTTCCTTATAGATCATTGATGAGCTCGATCCTCTTTGAATATTTCCTCATCCTTTATATCTCCCCACTTGGTAAAAATCATGGGTTTGGCTACCATTTTTACTACTTGAACATGTTTGATCTCTTTAGGCCCTCTAGAAACCTTTGGGTTGGGGGAAGCATTCCAATGCAAAAAGCTTGATTGAAATGATAGTTCTTGTTACCTTTGTCAAGTACTTGAATCTTGGACTCAGATTTTGGTTTCTCACTTGATATGGGTTTAACTGAGGTTGATGATAGTGTTGATGGGTCAGCATATGAGGAGTGAAATGATATATCATTATTGGGAATATGTTGGATTTTGTTGTATTTCTCCTCCAATTTTGCACAATAGTGGAAGGGTTTAGGATCGACATATAATGTAACCTCCTTTCCTTCATGGGGAAATTTTAGACATTGGTGGAATATTGAAGGAACTACTTGTAGTGCACGAATCCATGGGATTCCTAGAAGAAGGTTATTTGGTAGTTCAAGGTTCAGTACTTGACATGTAGTTTTTGTTGTTGGTCCTATCTATACAGGTAGCCTAATTGTCCCTTTTGAATTTCTTTCTAGGTCATCATAAGCCCTTATAGTAATGCTTTTTCCCTCTTCAATTACATCATTAGAATACCCCAGTTGTTTACCAAATTTCAAGATACAAATTTTTAAACCTGCACCATTATATATCAATACTCTTTTAACCATATGCTTGTGGACACCAACCTCTATATAGAGGGCTTGGTTGTGGAATGACTTTTGTGGAATGATTTTTGTGGAAGGTTTTTCTCAAAAAATACTAAATGATGATTGATCATGATCTTTCCAACCATGACTTGAAACTAATCACGATTGAGGTCATTAGGGACAGTTGTTTCAAAATATTTCTCTAGTATTTCTCTATGCACGGGTGATAATTTCAATAGCCCTAGAATGGAGATAAAAGCAGGAGTATTCTTCAGTTGTTCCACAATACTATATTCATTGGATGACTTAGTTGTGGGTTTAGGTGGGGCTCCTTGTATTGTTACTTTCCCTCAATGGGTAGTCACATTACATTCAGGGTCCCTGCCTCATATAGTTAAGACATTGACCCTACTACCATATTCTTGGGAGAGGATACCTAAGATAGTGTCACCATAGGTGTAGTTGGCACTATGATAGTCTTGTTTTTTCCTTTTTTCATTCTTCTTAGCATGGTTTGGAATTGGATTCGTGTAGATTTGGAGGTATTTGTTTCTAGGATGGTGTTCGATATCAATGTCTCCCTTGTCAATTAAGTCTTGTATTATATGTTTGAGTCTCATTCAATTATTTTTCATATGTCCCTTGATCTTGTGGAACTCACATAAGTCTTTTTCATTGTACCATGGTGTTTTGAAACTCAGCTCTTCATAATTTG